>NW_017552802.1:187498-206993 GCF_001854935.1 Bemisia tabaci
CCCCCCCCCCCTCCCTTTGTAACGCTTTTGTGACGTAGGTCCCCATCCTTCAACACGTAAAAACAAAATAGCGTAACGTTCTCTTTGACCCCCCCTCCCTCTTAGAGCGTCACGTAATTAATGAGCGGTCCCTAACCGCACAATTTACACCTGACGCGTATTTTTATATTAATTTCTCGGCTATCGACAATGGAAAGCGTCTTTTCCCGCGCGCGCGGACGTAGTTTCAAGGCAGGGTCGACGAAGTTATTTTCCTGTGGATTAGGCAAGGCTCTTCTGGTCGGGACATCGGATGGGAGCCACCTGAACCACCCTGAATCCGGAGCTGGATACATTTCGCAATGAAATAAGAATACGGCAAGTTTATTAACCTAGAACAGTGGACGGAGGGCGCAGGGGGAGGGCTGACGTATTTTTGATGGAAAGTAGATAAACTGGTTTGGCGCGGGTTCGCGGGTTGCGGACTCGGCATCGCCATTACGTGGCGAGTGCCGTGCCGATGCCACGGTGGTCAACGGTGTCCAGGCTTGCCGATCCAACCGGAAACTCCGCGTCTCTTGAAATAAGATCCTATGGCAGTGGTGTAATTCCCTTTTAGTATATTATACAAACACAAAAATTTCGAGGGAGACTAATATTTGGGGTGGAGGAGACTTCAACGCCTTCTCCCCCCCCCCCCGCCCCAAGGCTTAATGTTTCGCTGGAAAATAAATGACCTGAACCATATGAAATAGACATTTTCTTTCCTGAAACGTAGGTGCACTGATCGAAATAAACTTGGAACGTTTCGAACAACTTTTCACTGCTGCACGGAAAAATTTTGTTACAGGTTATCCCCTAAGATGGTGGCACCAACACAATTTTTCGGATAATATGGACATTTCCAATTTATTATGGTAGTACCGCAACATGTAGGTTGGTAACCTAATTTACTATGGCACTACCAAAATTAATTGGAAATGTCCTTATCATCAAACAACCGCGCGCTCTTTTTTCTGTGTGAAGTGCTGAAATACCAACAGGATTTTTTCTTTTGTAAATTGAAGAGACCCTCTTCGAAATCTACCCAGTGTGAGGGGTTCAGTGATGGTCTCGAAGTCTCCTTCGATGCCATAAGTGGAATATGCTAAACAAATGCGACATGTTTTGTTTTCATCCTCTATACACACCTGCTGCCACCAAACTGGCATGGAGCGTTAGACTAAGAAACCCCCGTCCGACGAGATTTTCTCAACCTGTCTGCAGAAGTAAACTGATCAATTGAGCAGACCTCTGCCGCCTCTTATTATATTCATCTCTTTCTCGTCCGATTTTGATGGCCCGATCGGCGTGGCCGGCGTGGCAACTGCGAGGCGATGACCGGTGCTGGTTCGCGCCAAACGGCCCTGCGCGGCATGCAGCCTTGAACAGGACCATCCCCCGCCCCCCGCCCTGATGGGGGCTGCCCCTGACCACGACAGCTACGCAACCGGTCGGACTGATCCGCGGAGTCCATTGGCGTCGCAAAGTGGAATAAGCTGAGGGAAAGAGTCCGGACGTACAATTTTTGGCTTTAATTTCAAATTTTGATGTTTATTTCGTCATAAATTCCATTTCAAGGAGTGTTCCTGATAAGAAAGTTCTCGAAAAGACCAATGAAACCACTCTTAAACCTTTTTGTTTCATATTTTCGACAATATAAACTTTCAAAGTTTCCAGATTTTGGCAGACCTCCTCTATTGACTCGGTCCAGTGTGCGCCAGTGGCACGGCGTACTTTGCGATTTATCGATTGATCTGCCGTTTTAACCTATGGCAAAGGACCGATTGAAAGGGTGTTTGCAACGGACACCTTAATAATCGATTCTTCACAATAGTTTCAAATGGGGAAATATCGATAATCGACCATTCACGCCTCGCCATTGCTCTCGTCCAGGCTTGACGAACCTGCTCGATGTAACCGTATACCCCAGGAGGACGAGCTCCAGGTTTAGGAGGTTCTGGCACCAAAAGTGGTAATAATGGTCAATTTTAATCACTTGATGCTTCTACGCAGGTCAGATTTTCCTGTTGAAAAGCTTGTTCAAGATGAGCGTGACGTGATTCCACGAAACCTGCCATCCAGTCTTTTCACATGTACGAGGAAAAAACAGAGCCATTAACAAATTCTTTGAAATGGATTCCTCTACACCAGTCTTCGGCCATGACGATTCTTGAAAGTTGGCAACACTTGTTTTCCTCCATTTAAATTCATTAAAAATATCGATTTTAGGTGAGGCAAGTTGCTTCAGCAAGAAGCGATTGTTTTACATACGGTTAAATTGAGGAAAAACAGCGTTGCCAACTACAAGAGTCGCCACTGTTCCTTAGAGGAGAGTTCATTTCGAGGATCCAGTCACTCGTCGCAGAACACTGGTAGAAACCTTCCTGTTAAATGTGCCAGAACAGGAATTCCATGAAATCGCTCGGAAATGTCATCATACTATAATTATAAAAATATGTTTGAAACACGGAGACTTCCTTTCGTATCAACGAGAACTTCCTGTCGCGATATTATTTAACAAGGATCCTTGTTAATTTAACGAGAATTTTTTCTCTCGGCCAAACCTCGGAAAGTAGCTCTAATCAAGGAGCTAATCAACGAAATGGTCACGTGCCAAATAATCGCTTTGTAAGGAACGCGTTTTTGTATCTTGTATCTGAGGGGGTTTTGTTACCATTTTTGGTTATTTTATTGTGAACAGTTATTTAGTACATAAACGGGAAATCAATTTTCACTTTTGGCGGGGACATTATAGTCAAAAGAGAGTCGATACCTAAATTCCGTCCATACTATGACACTGGCGAAAATTGTTCAAGTCTTCGGTTTAAGAGCCAGCACTCTCGGACTCTATTGAAATTGAATTGCATCGAATTCGTGTCCGGCTCCGACGTGAACGCCTCAATTCGACGCTCCTCTGGCGTAAAGGCATATCTCAATTGCCACATGAGCCCCAGGAAGCATGGATTTGTAAGAAGATAGGGTTCACGTGGAAATTGAGGTACGACCCACGTCAGAGGAGTGACGAATTCTCAAAGAAGTTGCCGAGCGACCAGTGGCGTGACGTGAATTGCAATGTATCGATTGTTCCGTCATTTAAACCTATGGTAAAGAATCAATTCTTAAGGTGTTCGCTGCGAACACCCTGTTTATCGATCCTTTTCCATAAGTTTAGATCGCATAACAATCGATATATCGCAAAGCACGCCGCGCCGCGCCACTGCGAGCGACATCAACAAAACACAATAAGCCCGTTGATAGATCAGCGCACTCAATCAGTCAGTTGTGGCACCGCTGACCGCTCATTCAGGAGCTTCGAGGAGAGAAAGTAAAACAGAAGGTGGGGGAACAGTGAAAATTGGTGCAGTTTCTGCTTCGTGCTGGAAAAATATCATGTACCAGATACCCATGTCTAGTGGCCGCTATTCGCGACCATATCCCCAGAGGGCGCTTCGCGCCCCCGAGGCCCACTTCTTTGTTCTTCGCAAGTTCCCGGCTCTCCGTTAATTCCGAAATCGAATTTAAACGTGGGAGCGTAGGAATAAACCAAGATTCAACATCGCTAGTTTGGTCGATTTTCCGCCAAATTTGAAATTCTCACCATTTTTTATCGGCGGGAATTTCAAATTTTGCTCGATGATCTTTCTCCGCACGAAGCAGGAGTGCAGCGTATACGCGAGACCTTCGATACACAATCTAATTACAGAGCAACTAACAAGGGGTCATCGGTGATGAGATGGGACACTGGACCACTGTGTAATAGGGGAACGCGTAAACTTTTTGAAAACGAAGAAACAGAAACAAGAGACCCTCCACTGGCCTCTTGGCGACAGGTGGAAGCCTTTACTTTCGGGAATTAAACAATGAGCTTGTTCAGCAATTCGTAATTCTTGCATTTTTGGAAACTAGAGAGTGCACAGAGTTCACAGGAATTTTCCCCGATTTTTTTGAGCAATATTAACCCACGAAATACGAGTCCAAAAGTCCGCATTTTGGGCTCCCATTTAAACGCGCGCCGCTTGGCCCATCTCAAAATGGCGCCCATTTTCTCCGTCCGGCGGTGGCCACACTTTTGACCCGGCGTGCCGGCGGGTACCTCTGCATGCCTCTGCCGTGTGTGGGTCGTATAAACAAACGAAGATTGATAACACCAATGATCCGAGCAACTCGAAATCTCTTAATATTAAATAATTTAAATCCATTTTCGACTTCAACCAAGCACTTGGCAATAATATTCATCGTATTTTACAACCAGGAGCCACGGCCTATCGGCTCATTTTAAGGTGCATTCTGAAAATCAGTGTTTACAAGTCCAGTGTCCAAACCCAGACTTTCTTCCTTTACTTTTTTTTGACCATTCTCTTTTCATTTTCGCCTCAAATCAAATGTTTAGCAGTTTCTTTGTCTTGAGTATGTGGTCCTGAATTCATTCAAGAGTTAGAAGTTCACCATTTATTTAGTATTGTAGCCTTTTGACCTCTCAAGCTTTACCGATATGATCTCATGTAGTTCGAGGTTTCTTTGGCCCAAACCAAGTGATTACACATCTGATGTGTGTCTTATGGCTCTTCAAATTCGCAGTTTAGAACTAAATCAGAAACTACAGTTACTTAATCCAGTTCTGCTCTCTTGTTCAATGTTTGTCATAAGTGTTTGTTCGTGTCTGTTCTTTATAAGTGACCACTGTAGTGCATATACACAGTTATGCTATCGGTACAGGTATTATTTCTTGTTTTCTACAGTCAGGACTTTCTCTTAAGCGCAATAATTTACCAAAGAAATTCACCTAGTTGCGTAAATAATTTGGTGTATAGATATTCTGTTAATGTCTCCTTGCGGTGATGCAAAGTTTCTGAGATCTGTCATAAGTGGATTTTGCATTTAGACGATCACTCTTGTCTGATAAAATTACTGCTCTACTTAGCAGCTTCAAATTTATACTTTGATCTCTGATTCATCACTAAATGACACTCGTGCGGTGTCATTTATCTTTAATCAGTTCAAAGCTATTTCGACAATGAATCATCAAAGGTCCGATCGAAGAAGGAATTTTCTGGTGAGTGCTGTGGCTGAACCGACATCACAACTCTACTATTGAAAGCATGAACCAAGACATGATCATTCGTCTGGAAGTGGAAATATTTTGCAACTCATCAGCAGGCCGATTATTGAAGGCTTAGAGCAACCCGACAAGACATCAAATTCCGATATATTGCATGGATAAGATAGGGCTATGTCTTTTCATGTCGGGCTGACATAGTTTCAATAATCGGGCAGCTGGTAGTTTAACAGGTAAGATTTGTAAAGTCACTTGGTATTACAAGTTACATTCGCATCTCTTGTGGAACAGTTTATGTAATTATGCTTACCTTTGTGGAGATTAATTGATAACAAAGCGAGCATATCAATATCATAGCCTAACTAGAAACCCACTTACGTAGATTCACAAAGTTTCAGACTTTCTGTTTCTCTTCGATTATAAAATCATGCAACGAAATGTTACAAATATCATCCCCAGATAACCTTAACCATGTTCCTGACTTTATCTTATGGGAGGATGTAATTCTATGTCTTTTCAAAATCCTTCCATTCGTCTGTACCTGAGAAATTCAGTAAACCAGCAGACTTTCGGACTTTTAACAAGAATCGTCGGCAACTTTACCATTGAAATGATTCTTAGGTGTTTTTGAACAAAGAGATTTTATTAAAATTTTTGTTGGACAGGTTTGATTCACCTTGAATTCTTAAATAGAGAGAAAAAAAACATTTTCTTCACTATAGAAAGAAATGAAACTGACCAAGCTGTAGGTAGGTAAGTAGTTTTTGATAACTTCATTCCATGAAATATGATGAGCCTTATTGCTGCAGGAAACACAACATATAGCAGGAATCCTCAAATAAATTTTATGTCTTGTACAATGTCTGTTGATACTTAAGTATATGATGATACCTATGAAGTACAAAATTTCTGAAAAGACACTGGGAATACCAGCAGAGTCATCTCAAAATTTTCTCTCAGGAACAAAACTAAAAATTGTGGAAGTTTCCTAAGAATGCTCTCAAGACAAATTTATGTATTATTCATAGATGAAGTGTAGCCTGCTACATATCATGTCGTATTCCTCTTCAAATATACATGCAGGTGAGTAGATTTTGAAATTTTGAGCGCACAATTTGCTTATGAAAGAAGCGAGCACTACCATGATTTCCACTTACCATTACCACTTCCTGATAAATTTATATGAGTTGATGCTTTTGAAAGTTGAGTTGAGATGTCGGTTCAGCCACAGCACTCACCAGAAAATTCCTTCTTCGATCGGACCTTTGATGATTCATTGTCGAAATAGCTTTGAACTGATTAAAGATAAATGACACCGCACGAGTGTCATTTAGTGATGAATCAGAGATCAAAGTATAAATTTGAAGCTGCTAAGTAGAGCAGTAATTTTATCAGACAAGAGTGATCGTCTAAATGCAAAATCCACTTATGACAGATCTCAGAAACTTTGCATCACCGCAAGGAGACATTAACAGAATATCTATACACCAAATTATTTACGCAACTAGGTGAATTTCTTTGGTAAATTATTGCGCTTAAGAGAAAGTCCTGACTGTAGAAAACAAGAAATAATACCTGTACCGATAGCATAACTGTGTATATGCACTACAGTGGTCACTTATAAAGAACAGACACGAACAAACACTTATGACAAACATTGAACAAGAGAGCAGAACTGGATTAAGTAACTGTAGTTTCTGATTTAGTTCTAAACTGCGAATTTGAAGAGCCATAAGACACACATCAGATGTGTAATCACTTGGTTTGGGCCAAAGAAACCTCGAACTACATGAGATCATATCGGTAAAGCTTGAGAGGTCAAAAGGCTACAATACTAAATAAATGGTGAACTTCTAACTCTTGAATGAATTCAGGACCACATACTCAAGACAAAGAAACTGCTAAACATTTGATTTGAGGCGAAAATGAAAAGAGAATGGTCAAAAAAAAGTAAAGGAAGAAAGTCTGGGTTTGGACACTGGACTTGTAAACACTGATTTTCAGAATGCACCTTAAAATGAGCCGATAGGCCGTGGCTCCTGGTTGTAAAATACGATGAATATTATTGCCAAGTGCTTGGTTGAAGTCGAAAATGGATTTAAATTATTTAATATTAAGAGATTTCGAGTTACTCGGATCATTTGTGTTATCAATCTTCGTTTGTTTATACGACATACGACCCACACACGGCAGAGGTATGCAGAGGTACCCGCCGGCACGCCGGGTCAAAAGTGTGGCCACCGCCGGACGGAGAAAATGGGCGCCATTTTGAGATGGGCCAAGCGGCGCGCGTTTAAATGGGAGCCCAAAATACGGACTTTTGGACTCGTATTTCGTGGGTTAATATTGCTCAAAAAAATCGGGGAAAATTCCTGTGAACTCTGTGCACTCTCTAGTTTCCAAAAATGCAAGAATTACGAATTGCTGAACAAGCTCATTCCTTATGTACAATTATAAGGGAGCAACATGGTGGATGATGAGCCTCGGGTGAGGTCATGTGCGAAACAAGTTTCCCAAACTTAGACTTTTTTGCAAAACGAAACTGCCAACACGTTAGGTAAGTCAACAGTAGAATGCTGAAGCCCGAAAGTAAAAGCTTCCACCATCGCCAAAATACCAGTGGAGGGTCTCTTGTCTCTGCCTTGTACCGTGAAGTTTCATATTCCTTATTTTCCGGATCTTCTTCTGCCTTTGGCGCGCCGCCCCCCCCCCTCTTTCCAGAAATCCCCGAAAGCTGTGTGCAAGTTAGTGCTTCCAGTTGTAATGTCCGGTGGCTTTCCCCACTGCTGCAGACTGCGTGTCGGCGTATTGCGCCAATAAAAGCTACAAATGAATTGCCGCTAATGACCGCGTCCGAACAAACGAGTCGTGTGAAGATTCTTGTCGAGTTATTTCGTGCAAATAAATTGCTCTTTTATGACAGGAAAATAACAATTTTATTCCCTACCTCCTCCAAAATCGTGCCTCCTTGCTGAGAATGAACGGAGGAACCATCGATACGTGAGAAACATAGCTGCAAAACATTTCCATTTTCCAAACGGCAACTGCTGAAGATACCGCAGCAACTTAACTGCTTTTGCTCCTGCAGAGAAAAAAATCTTAAATCGACCCCTCTTAAGAAAAGTGATGAGACAAAAATTACGCCGAGGAAATCATCTTTCTTCTGTCGCACTATGGTCCCAATCCGCTCGGGAGCGCTCAAAAATCGATATTTATGAAATTGGACGACATTTTTTTTCGAGTCAAAATTGATAAATATAGTATCTACGGGTCATAAACTACACTTAGTATACCTCAAAAAAAATGTTAGTCACTTTGAAAGTGTCACAAACTGTGCGAATAGTCGGATATGTATTTTCTGACCCGTGAAGTGGCTATTTCTAACAAAGCGTTCGGAGCCTCTCCTGAATCATGAAATGGTCTCCTAGAATTTTTGCTTATACCATCTTGTAGAGGACTCTAAGAGGATTGTAACGCACTAATTACAATTTGTCTCCGAGGCATTCTGATACATTCTACACAAGGTAGAAGTTGGGTACCTATTTTTCATGAAAAAATGCCGATTTTTCCCACGTACTTTCATTTTAAAAAAAAGTCACCAAAGGTCACCTAATGAGACACCTTTAGGGAGCTTCTACACATCCTTGGGAAGCTACAGTAGAAATATTTCGTGCTTTGGTTTGCTTTTTCTCGAGAAATCGAATTTATTAGGTCTCTAAGTCGGTGGCTAAAATAACGGTACTTAGCAAGTTTAGCCATCGATGAATCTGCAGTCGTCTTAAACTTTTTTGAGGCATGCGACACCTCCAAAAACGTGCTTAAGTAGTCTCTATGAATCCTTAAGAAGGATTTTAAACCAAAAATTGTTGGTTCTTCTCGCTTTTTGAACGAATTTTGAATCTTTTTCGTACCTGCGTGTTTCCTTCAAAAGACTGTATTACAACCCTGGAAAGCCCCTCGAAAAATATTCTGAGACATTTGGCATCTCCAGAGACACTTTTAAGTCGTTTCGACAGATCCTTAGGAAGGCAACCGAACCAAAAATAATTGCTTCCGCCTGCTTTTTCGACCAAATTTGAATTTTTTACGTGACTACGTGTTTGCCCCAGAAAAACTAAATTTTTTGCCCTGAAAAACACCTGTAATTGTAGCCTTAACACGTGCTAAGCAATTTTGCATCTACAGAGACGCCATTATGTAGCTTCTATGAATCTTTTTGAGGTTGACCGTTTCGAAAAAAATTGGTTCCCCCTACTTTTTGAGATTTTTTGAAAAGTTTTCCGTTCCGCAGTTTTATCTTTAAAAATGCTCTTTTCCATCCTAGAAAGTACCTATTGATGTAAAATTCCTTACTCCTCGAATATTTATCCATTGTTGATTGAATTTTCCTTAACGTGACAATATTGCACCCCCCGCTCTTCAACATTGTTATGTACCCGATTTGCGTTTCCCGGCAAATCAACATAAAGAAAAGTCTTCTCTGAAGCATTATTTCGACATTTTTAAAATACATACGAATTTTAGATCTATTTCATTTTTCTCAGTTTAGTTATCCTTAAAAAAAAGGGGGGGGGGGTGTCAAAAAATTAAAATATACTTAATTTTGCATGAACTGTGCATGTATGTGCAATGAACGCATGGTTTTCATCCAATCTAAGCAAGTGTAACAAGCCAATCGTATGGCAGTTTGTGATTTATGTGAAAAAATGACGGTAACTTTTGCAAATGATTTTTTAGGGAAAAGCGGAGGTCAAATTCGAATTCAGCGCATCAAAATCATGAGGAAAACATATCTTAAATGTATTTATACTCAAACGGAGAGCCGCTATGATTTTTGATCACTGAAAAGTGAATTGGGACCATAGTGTGTCGTGGTACGGAAGAGAACAGTAAGTGTATCCGTATGAGTCACGTTCAGCACATGCTCGTATTTGTCGCAAGGCTCATCTCATAATGCACGTGCGGCTCTTCACCATTTGCACGCGGAAGCGTCAGCCATGATGAATATTGTGTAGCATCCTGGTGCGCAAGGGTTAATTGTACGGAACGACTCCTCTTACGAAATGTTCACCTGTGCTGTTGCATCGGTTCTGAAGCGGGAAGTTTAAAACGCACATTTTTACACAGATTGTGAAGTTGGGAGTGAATTTCAGGCTTTCGTGATTTTTGAGCCATTTCCTACCAAAAAAACCTCTCTTTTTTTGCTCTAACCTTTGCTACTGGCCCATTTCATAGCGTTGATCAATTTACAAAGAAGATTATCCAACCAGACTGCGCCCACACCTATTCCTTATTTGTCTATCAAGTGCCTTAGCTTTAACTTCCCTGCTGAAGTCTATCAGCTTCAGAAAATCATTCAAAGATTGTTTCAAGCATCAATCGGAAAGGGCGATAGATAGCATAACGAGGAGAAAGCACATAATAAAAGGAGTGACTGACTTTAACCATCGGTAGATGCCGGTACACCTTACAGACATTCGAAAAATCCTCTCAGTTCTTCACTTTTTCGTGTCTAATGAAACGATTCCCACGTCGGAAACTAAAAAGCAGTTCACTAGTGTTGAGAAGACAGCCTTTGTAAGGTAAATGGCAGCCTTCAGGTCGCCGTCCCGCGGCGCCTGGGCTTGTAATTTCGACCGCCTCTGGATCACGGTCGCCGAATTGCACGTGAAATGAACTATTTTTACATTGCCGACCGTCGGAAAATCCAAATTATGATAATGACTCGGCAATTTCGCTTGGGAGAAGACGATTGTTTCCCTCAGACGACTGGCCGGAACCGTGACTGCGCAGTTGAATATGATGCATTCATTCGTACCTGTTTGTTTCTCTTTCAAATGCCTCTGCTCTTTTCATCTTTAGCGCCAGAGCGCACGCTGCCAAGTCATGAAATCTTTAAGGTTTTTTTCTGAATCCCAACCTAGAAAAGAACGGGAGGATCCCTAAAAACTGAGGAAGGAAGTAGCTCGGTTTTTGCTCTTTGAATAAATAATAAAATGTCCTTATCGCCGAGTGGTTTAAGGAAAAAAAAAAGAAAAAAAAATTGACGACGATGTAATTTCTTCCACGTTCAAATCAGTGCTCATTAGACTGTTATTAATGAATACCGGCAACCCTGAAACTAAAATTCTTGGTCAAGGTTGCCGGCTGGAAAAATCAAGCCGCTGGGAGAAAGAGAACTTCATACCCAGTTCAAGGGCTTTGTCTGCCAGTAAATCGGCGCCGGAATGTTTATGTTGTACGGCGCTGTTTTCTGTTAATTTTAACGATTTTCAGCATGCTCTCTTGCGTCCCTCTTTGTATATATTGGATGTTAGCGAGTGTAGTGTAGGTACACACGCCTGCGCGTCTCCTGTAAACAAATCGTAGTTGCCTGTTTTCACGAATACTTCTTTTCCTTTATAGCCGCCTTAATTTATTGGAAAATGCCCCGTTTCAATTCAGTTAACAGCTCCTTGACCAAAATTCTGTCCGTAATAAAGCTCCGCAAAAAGCGTGAAGTCTAAATTCTAGGCGCTTATTCGTCGATTTTAATTTTATGGAGTCATATAATATAGTGAAAGATACTTACATTTGGACCGCGTTTAACAGAAAGGAACCAAGCCACATCAGCTGTTCCCAAATTTAACTGGGCAAGTCAATTTTTTACGAGAGAACGTTCGTGCGGATTCCTTTGAAATTTTTAAGGAATTTGCGTCCTACTACGGAGAAAATTCACTGAAATTTGCACGAAAATCCGCACTACCATTTTCATGTAGAAAATTGATTCCTCCAATTAAATTTGGCAATAGCTGATGTGGCTTGGTTCCTCTCTGTTTAACGCGGTCCATTTTTCGAATTGCAATCAAATCCTCGTATTGTTATCAGAGATTTTTCTGGCAAACTCTCCAAATCGGTTCGTTGTTAAATACATGCCTGTTACAATCGACATTATGATATTGATGTTCTAACAGTCGCCCATAAGCAACAATTTGTTTTCCTGCACCGGTGCATATAATTATTTCTCCTTCAAGCGGACGGTTCGTTTCCGTGTCAGCGCCTCTCCCGGTGGTATGTGCTGTCCGGTTCCCGTGTGTCCGTCATCATCGGGCGTGTACAACTTATTTTTCAGGAAACGGGTATTCTGAAAGCTCTCGTCCAAGTTGGGGTGGGATCGGGGGCCTGCCTCAAATCAAATCGCGCTTAACCTGCGGTTACCTCAGCGCAGCGTTCCCGGGTCTCGGTCTCGGGTTAAGCGGAATGTAATCATTCATTCATCATTCATCGACCGCTCGCCGCGGTGCAGCATCGATGCAGCTCGTTGTCAGCGTTGTCACGCCTCCGTTCAAAAACCGCACAGAGAAAAGGCCTCGATAGACGATAAAATTCCCGAACCAATTCCGATCAAAGTAGCATCAAAGTTTCGGGAGTCATCAGTCTTAAACTCATTAATTTGCTTCATTTTAAAATGAAAACTTGGCAGAAATGTTTCCTGGCAGGAAATGATGAATGGTGGTACTCCGGTTTGATCTTACTTCGAACAAAAAAGTGCGGCCCGTCAAAATTTGATGGTAGATGGTGACCACCAGTCATCAGCATGTCTACTTTGATCGAAATTTGATCGTCTATGCAGGGCTAGAGAAAAACAGGAGGTATTTGCATCTTCAGGATTATTAACCCTGTAACGTTGGTCAGTATAACATAGCGTCGATGTTCCAGCAAAATCCATTTCTTGCGAAATCCATAAAGTGAAGTACTTAAATTGTTGATCCCATGGCACTTAGAGTTTCATTACTGCGAGAAGAGTACATGCTGAAGATTAGAACTTGATTGAGATCACCGTTTGATCAAGAACCAAAATTTTGCCCGGGAAATCATGTCCGTTGCGAAATTTTCGAAGGTTAATTTGCGAATTTTCAAAGAAAAAAAAGCGAATTGTCATTTTTCATCGACAGACAACAATTTGTTCGTCCCGAGAAGCGACCAATTGCAGGGTTGGAATACGTTCATATTGTACTATTCACAGGCTGTCCTTGGGACTGAATAGCTTGTGTCAAAATTCTCAACTTACTTAAGTTTTTGCCGTTTTTGGGGGGATTTTTCCTTTCAGAGGTAGGCACTTTTCAAAAGAAGCTATTCATCTTAGCGCGGCAACGATGTTATATACCAGTGGTGAATGGGGCCGGATTTCATTCATGTCTCGGATCGTGCAATTGTTCCCTCGATAATTCTTTTTCATTTCTAAGATTACACTTGCGTAACCGCTTACGAAAACTTGAGCCGTGACAGGAATGAAATAATTTCCTCTCCGGTCGAGCGGGACGTAACCTCAAATTTTAAAGTGGCCCCCGCTGTTCTCTGATCTTTTCTTCAACTACGTATCCACCAGATTTTAAAATTTATCTTCATTATTAAACTAGTGATCATCATTTCTGCTCAAGGTATCATTCCCGTCATCAGTAGGTATCGATATCATTCGCTTCCTCTTTCGTATTAGCTAGGAAGACGCCCTAGTAAAAGTGAATCAGCCTGACGTCAGGCTATGTTTCATAAACTACCCTGAGTCAGGCTGATGTCAGCCTGAATCAGTGAGACTCAGGGTAGTTTAGGAAACATAGCCTGACGTCAGACTGACTCACTCTTACCAGGGCGGGATTCTGACTTTGAAGATTGCTGTATGAGCGAACTCATTTTGACACCACCCGTGGGGTATAACACAGCCCCCCCTCCCCCCTCCAAAAACTGTACCGCAAGCAATTACCGTGATTTGCCGCCAATGAAAATGCAGGAAAAAATATATTGCACATTTTGCAAATTTCAATGTCAGCTTCTACATTCCTGTAAGTTCGTCGAAATCGTAGAATTTTTTCCCTTTTATTCTGGAGTTTTCCTATTAGCAAATAATTGCAATCTCTTGTAAGACTTCAATTACAAAGTTATACCACTGAACCTCACTCATGGTTCGCTTCAAGTAATCGTCCTTCGCATGGTGCTATTCCGAAGGCTTCCTCAAAGCTCCGTGAGTCAGAATCGAAACCGTACACTGAAAAAAAATTCTCGGCGTTTTTACCAAGGTCCGTTGGTACCTTTACCATCTCACTTTTTTACCAATTATTGGTAATTTTACCGAGACAGACTGGTAAGCTTACCCAAAAACCGGTATTTTTACCTTTTTTTTAGGTAAGAATACCAATTTTATTGGTAATCAATTCCCGGTAACTTTGCCCTTTTATCTCGTTAATTTTACCATAATCGATAAAAAATATTGGCGTTTTTACCAAGGCCCAGTAAAATTACCGAGAAAGTTCAATAATTTTACCGAGATTTCTCCGTAAGATTACCAATTCCATAAATGGTAATTTTACCAAGAAAAAACTGGGATCAAATAGAACCCTTAATTCTTCGTAATTTTACCCTTTTCTTAGTAAATACACCGAGATTTTTCTTTCAGTGCAGGAAAGGAGCCGATTAAGAAACGACTTTGAATACGGTCCTCACTTTAGCGGACGGTTAAGAATCTGCGGAATGGACGTTGGCGGCAACAGGGGGAAATAAAAGCGGGAATCTGGGCTCTCAGTGGAACTCCGTGGAGGTTNGGGGGGGGGGGGGGGAGCCAAGGGCTTTGGCTTGGAGGAATAAAGGCGCTGGCGCTGACGAGTCGAACCTCCAACGGCCGTTAAGCAAGGTGCTCGCTCCGCGTCCGCGTGCTCCACCGACACCGCCTGTTTCGCAACTTGCCTCGCTAATTTTCAAATCTTAAGTACAGACTCCGCGCCGAAGAAGCCCTCATTATGTACTTTAAGCACTTTTCGGCATTTTTGAGCCCCCTTTCCCCCTTTTTAACGTTTCGTAACGCAACCCCAGACCCCCCCCNCCCCCCCCCCCTCTAGATAATTACGTAACGCGTAACGGACCACCCCCGCCCCCATCAAGATCCCTTACCCGAAAGAGGATAGTATATTTGGATTGCATTTTGCATAAAGGAACCACTAGCACTGCAATGATGCTAAGATTGTGCAACTTCATCTTTTGCAATACAATTGCAGAAATCGTGAAAAACTATGAAATTTAGATGGTAATTTTTGTCTTAAATTTACAGTTTTTAGCGAGTAAAATAGAAACTATTAATGGATAATCGGGTTTTTCCTCCAAGACAAAAGAAGTTGCACAATCTTAGCAACATTGCAATGCTAGTGGTTCCTTTTTGCAAAATGCAGTCCATTTGTACTTATGCTTTGGTATATGGCAGGGCAGGAGTCAGGAGGCGAACTGAGCAGAAGTAGGATTCAATTGAACTTTAATTTGAAAGCCTTTAAGTGATTTTCTTCAGCATTCACGATAAAACATTCGACGTTTCCTTTGATCGCTCGCGATTTTGGTAGCATGCGCTTAGAAGGCGAGTAGGATCTAAATTTCATGAAATCCATGCGCGTGAGGCTGATGTGATATCATCCGTAAGATATGACCCCTTTAGTTCGCTAGTTTTCCTTACCTTGCGTTAAAGTTACCGAAGATTTCTACCGACCTCCGATGGTGCTTCACCAACAATATGTTTGTTTGAGCACCGTATGTCAGCACCATCGGTTTTAAAGTACCAAGTGAACAGTTTTCACACCCACCTTTTTCCCCGTCCCCCTCCCTCGAATTTTTCTAGACGATGCAGCCTAATTTTTGCTCTTTGCCTCATGGAGGTCCCAGATTTTATATTAGGGAGCGTTCATAAATGGATTGCATTTTGCAAAAAGGAACCACTAGCATTGCAATGTTGCTAAGATTGTGCAACTTCTTTTGTCTTGGAGGAAAACCCCGATTATCCACTAATAGTTGCTATTTTACTCGCTAAAAACTGTGAATTTAAGACAATAATTACCATCTAAATTGCATAGTTTTTCACAATTTCCGCAATTTTATTGCAAAGGATGAAGTTGCACAATCTTATTAGCACCATTGCAATGCTAGTGGTTCCTTTTTGCAAAATGTAATCCAATTACGTAACACTTTTCTCTGGCATTTTTGACCTCCGCTCCCCTTTGTAACGCTTTGTAGCGCAACCTCGGACACTCCCCTAATAATTACGTAGCGCTTGACGGACTCTTACCCTTAAGATCCCAAACATTGTGGGGAACTATTGGACGTACGTATTTCTGTCGAATAGAACTATGTGCAGGTGGGAAAGATGGGGTGTGCTCGTTAGTATTCGGGCTGTAAGAATGAATGGGGAACATAAATCCCCAGTGACGAAGCCGCCGCCGTGGCCCGGCGTGGTGGGCATAAACTCATGACCCCTATATACAATTGGATTACATTTTGCAATTTGGAACTATAAATTCAAGCCCGATTTCAAAACAATGTATGTACCATTAGTTTCCCTATGCATATACATGTTTTTTCAGATGAGCCAGAATTTATAGGTCCAAATTGCAAAATGCAGTCCAATTGTATTTGTTGTTTTTTATCTAACAGAGCGGGCTGCGTAACGCTGGTACTGCCCCTTCTACCCCCTTCTAACGCAGCATAATGCAAGCTCATCCCCCTCTCCCCCCATAGAGCGTTACTCAAACTATAAACGCTCCCCAACGTGTGGCCATTACGTATTGCTGCATTGTGTGTAGTGTGCGTTGTGTGTGTATTGATACATACTGTGTTCTAATAAATGAATCAAGGATTCAGTTGTTTTTTCGTAAGTCGCTTAGGGACCGTGGAAAGCTCGGTAAATGAGTAAAACTCAAAAACATGCCAACTTGGACCGTTTCATTCATTGGGGGTCGGTGCTGCAGTTCCTTCCGTCTATCGAAAAGAAAATATAGACCCCCCAACAAACGACAAAGGTGGGATGGGCTAGCTTGAGGGGCACCTTGTGCGTAGCTTTGAGCCCATCAAGGACGGCCTGTTTCGCCGGCCCAGCGGCTCATCTTCAACTTGGGAAGGAGTTGCCAACTTTTGAGCAGAACCACTTGACTAACGCGGGCCGCGCCGTGGGACGCAGCGGGGTTTTGCGCCGGTGCTTCGGCAACACCGTTTCAAGCATGAATGCGACCAGACCATTCTCTCTCTAGCTCTTTGCTGCATTCCTTTTTTTGCGAATTATCATTCGATACTTTACGAATCGAGACGGCTGTCTGATAAAGCGAGCAGAGGTGTAGCCGATGTCGCAATCGCAGCGCGCCCCGACATTGTATTGTGTTACAGTGTGGACTCAGACTGTGAGCATGAGGGAGTCCGGATCGATACATATTGATTCAAAGAAAATTATTCGTAATAGCAGAGTATTGATCATCGCCGCTCAAACCCCTAAATCGCTTACTTACATGCAAGATACAACAAGTGGCTGCCAAGTTGCATCGACCAAGTTTGTCGCATCTCTCTTTCATTCACAATGCCTCCTCGTTAAGTTCGAGTCCAAGTTTCATCGACTACAGCTTTCAGAATCTCACTTAGGCACTTACTCGAGCATAATTTTTATTCACAAGATTACTATGAATGATGAGAAAAAGATGAATTCAAGACATTTAAGGAAAAGTTTTCTTGGCGGCAACGAAAACGGATCCGATCAATCCATAACATTGCAATCACACAATGGCTTCAAATCTATTGAAGAAACTGCTCGATGATACAATTAGTTCATTGGCGTGATCTCTACTCACTGAGTTTTGAAATTACTATACCTATTTTTACATTTTGTATTGCAATTGAGAAAGATGAATGAACGGTGAAAAAAACAAGAGCATATGCATTCCAGCCTGCTTTTCTTAACGTGCGTTAAAGTCTCCGCACCGTTTGTGCAGTGGCGATTTTGTAAGCTGGCAACATTGTTTTTCCTAATTTAAATTTATGAAAAATATCGATTTTAGGTGAGGCAAGTTGCCTTACCAACAATCGATTGTTTAATATACATTTAAATGGAGGTAAAACAGTGTTGCCAACTTTCAAGAATCGTCACTGCATTTGTGTAATATCGTGTAATCTACACGTAAATCTAATAAGGTATATTTTCGATCAACTTGGACCCGAAGCAAGTAATCCTTACATGAAAAGTATCTCCTTTTTCCCAGCTGAGGAACCTACCACCGAAAATTAAAAATCCCTTGGAATCCTAAAATTAACACTCGAGCTTGCGTAAAGTGATCAGCGCTTACAAATCTCGACCCGCGATGAAAGCGGGCATCTCAAAGACGTGCGCCAATTCCTATCCGGTCGGAGCGGAACCCTCCAGATTTCTCAATTTTCCGCCAATAAATGGCGGTTTTCAAGCATATCATCAAAGTGCCGTGCTAAGGAAGAAAGCCGCGTGAACATCCGAGAGTTGCCAAATTCCCTTCGATAAAATGTTAATTTTTTAGGAAAGATATGCATATTTTCTCTTGAAATTTTCAGGACTTTTCGGTAGAATTGTGAGCAGAATCATCCGAAAAATTGGAAGAAAGATGTTCATGAGTTTACCAGGAAATTCGTGTTTTGTCAGAGGCGATTTGGCAACGCCTGAAGGTTCATACGGCGTTCTTCCTTAGTAGGGCAGCATACGCCGCGCATCCGCTCTTCGCACGATTACCAGTATTGCCAGGTGGTGAAACATAGAATATTGTTGGCGCATATGAGCCAGAAATAAATTGGTTTCTCGTTGACGGATTGCGATGTATCGAATGACGTAGCCATTAGATCAGTATACAGCCAAAGGTTGTCAAATTCTGATTATTCTCGTCTAACATGTGCACGCGTACAAGTTTAAACTTGAACGGTTGCCACAGTCAGAGAATATCGGCAAATGTTAGGGAATCTTAAAAAGTTAGGGAAAATCTCGAATACGGGCCAGGGAAAATGATGCAAGTGTCAGGGAGACATTTGTATTTCCTTTCTAGAATGGGTTTAACGTCTGGAACAACAAATTTTGCGGGAACACTATTTCGAATTATGTCTTTTTTACCATATTGTACAACTTCAACTGTCAGCTCAAGGAATTTCACTCAAATGTATCAGCAGGACCGGATCTACGTTTCACGTAGGGGGGTGCAAACCCAGATTTTGGCGCCCCCCACGCCGGGGGGTCTGGGGGGTATGGAATACCCCCCAGGAAGGCGGGGGGTTCGGGGGTCCCCCCCAGAAAATTTTTGAAAATTACAGCGTACCAGAAGGCCGTTTTCCGTAGTTTTTAGTGAAAAATTTATTTTTTTAAGTTTGATTTTTGAGGTCTCAAAGAGCGGTATACGCGCATGTAAAAATACTTGAAGTCGCATTCCTCAATACATTCTTTATGTGTGCTTTCTGTAAAGCACTGACAGATACGTACTTACACTTCACATTTTATGAATGAATATTGGGTGTACCAAAGGGTAGGTTGAAGCTCCAGCGAATGAAGGAGGTAAGTATAAGTAACATTTTTGTGCTTTTTAGAAAGACGATTTTAATGTTGAAAAGTTACGTGGGGTCTTGCAGCAAAAAAAA
>NW_017552802.1:226121-328749 GCF_001854935.1 Bemisia tabaci
GGGGGGGGGTCAAGTCCAGCGTTACGTAATAAATCCGAAATTGTCCGGAAAAAAATTTGAAAAAAAGTTCAAAAAATTGTAAATTTCGCCTCTTTTTCAAGCTGTGTTCTCGGCGTTTTCTTGATTTTTTAAAATTGGGGGCGGGGCGGCAGACCAGCGTTATCCATTTCATAAGGGGATGCAGGGCTGCGTTACGGGTGCGTTACAAGGGGAGGGGAGTCAACAAATCGGAAAAAGTGCGTCCCGCATTATTTGAACGGCCCCTTATCACATTTTTGTCACGTGATTACCAAGGGTGCAGAATCTTCCATGCTTCCACATTTTCACGCGCTCGCCCGCGGGTTTTCCACATGTTTTTTCTTCGGTTTTCCGCCAAATTTCCCACCAGCTTATAGAAAAGATGACCTTTTTTCTGTTTTTCGTCAACTTTCAACTGGTGACCCTTCAAAATATTCCCTCCTTCCACATTTAGGGGGCGTTTCCACATCTGTACGCGCCCGACCGGGCGCGTGATCGAGAGTTTTCTGCACCCCTGGTGATTACCTTGGTTTTGGATTACTCGGGAAAACTCGGTGCCTCGTGAAACGGAAAGCGATCAAAAGGATAGTACGTGATTCCTTTATGTAGGTACTTATGAAAAATATAAGGTCATTAATTTTTATATGAAACTAAGACAAACGTATCAGTCAGAGCCAAACGTCCATAGCGATAACCTGCGCGATGCATCGCTGTAACATGAACAGGGTGCGTTTGAGGAACTTGTTAGGCTCATTATACTAAATGCATCACGAGGTACTTAATCGCCGCTTCCCGCGGAAGGCCATGCATGCATAAACCAAACAATTTGTTCCCTTCGCACTGTGATCGTATGCCGCAACCATTAGATAGGTTAAAATGTGAATTCTGAATCAAATACATAACGCATTTCGAAATACACAGCCACTGTATTGTAATATGTTTGAAGTCTTCACATTTCAATCACATTCCAATACTGATGAGGTCGATCGCTTCCCATCCGAATTCCCACAATATGTGAATTGGGCCGCTAGCCAATGTACAAAGTAGGCTACTTTTTGAAGAGAGGAAATATTATTTATTTCTCGCTCATCCATAAAAGCACCTATCTACGTAGAGAATATAGTTAGACGTATGTGTTGTTCCTAAAATGAGCTGGAAACGTCTATGTTCGGAACCCCGTCACAATCATGTTTTCGCTTTAAAATTCCAGTGGCTATGCCACACAAGCTATATAAAACACTTCTAAATTGCTAGCACGGAGTTTCATCATAATAAAATATACCAATTTTCTGGAGAGGAGGCGGTATGGCAACACAAGTAAAAAAACCTTAAAATTTGAAAGAGTAAGCTATTTACGCAACGGGATGTTAGTTAATCCTAATCCACCCACAAACGAAATATGATGATGTGCATTCATAACACTGATCAAATAAGAAATACAATACTTCCTCTACCCTAGGGTAACGAGAAAGTAAAAATTCAAAAAAATTATGCCTTTTGAGCCTTTTCCATTCAATTAATGTTGAAAGCTTTTTAAAAGTTGATTCCTGATCTTTACATCGTGTGAATAATTTTCTACGTAGGGTTCTGAAGAGAAAATAAGCAACGGAGTGTTTTTATTCGCACCTTCTCTGGTTCTGTTTCTTAATCCCGTTTGACGTATCTAAGGTGGTAGCTTCATAGTTCCCAAGACAAAGTCCCGCGTGGTTGTTCTTGAAACAGAGATACTTATAACCCATAAGTGCAGGTAGCTGGTGTGCTACGAAGTTACTATGTGTGCTACAAATTTGCTTCGAAGGAGTTTCCACCAACATAATCGAGCAGCGCCGAAGTCCCTTTTCAATGTATACAATCCCACCGTGCCACACCGTGCTCCCGCTGTCGTCTTGTGCGAAAATAGGAGTGCATAATACCAGGGCAGCCTGGCAGTGCGCTTCTCAAACTGATCAGCACCACTGTACCCAACTTTACCGTGTGAAATTCTGTAGCGATATCCGCCATTCTCCAGGAAAATGATCCTAACAACTTTATTATGCATTTATACCGGCATTATTCTGCATTTAACAAGCGAAGAGATGAAAACAAGTCGAAAGTTTAATCACAGGCAGGATAACTGCATGCTTAGTAAGCAAATTAGTGTATAATTCTTGCACATTCTCAGTATTATTCACCAAAAAACGAAATAATCATGTGCTGAGGAGATAGTTTGGTTCAGAGCCATCGTTTGATTAATCCTAGAAGTCCGAAGGAAATAAAGGTTTGGAAAAGAAACTTTACCATTAAACACATCGGGAGCGTTTGTCATAACAACATCGAAATAAAAGGGTTGAATGATGCCTACACAGCTAACCCAAATTAGTGTCGAACACCAACTTATTTGTACTATATACTCATCGGAATTGTACTCCGACTTGCTGTGTGCTCTAAGTAGATAGGAGCTGCTCTGATGAGTTTGAGTACATCTTCTATGAGTCGGTTGAACAATACTTATAAGTTGGCGCACAATATTAATTTATAGGGTTTAGCCGAGTCGAAATCATCCAACCCTTTTTTTTCAATGAAGCTATCCATTCAGAATATGGTATCTTGATACCCCTATTTTAACGTATAAGAACCTGCTATTGCCCACCTTATCAAATCAAGGCGAGTATGGTTGTCTGAAGGATTCATAAAATTACGATTTTATCCATTTTTGCGTTTGATGCAATTTCTTTCCCTTTCCTCCCGTCGTGATCACTCCATTAACATTTCCTCACAAGACACCATTCTTCTTCCGTTCCCGTCTTCGATTCTTTCCGGGGGGTGCTCGCCACCCCGTAAAATTACATACTGAAACAAGTTCGTTCGAGTGAACGAAAACAAAGCCCGTAAGTCTCCGTG
Organism: Bemisia tabaci; assembly: GCF_001854935.1. NCBI lineage: Eukaryota > Metazoa > Arthropoda > Insecta > Hemiptera > Aleyrodidae > Bemisia > Bemisia tabaci. The sequence continues at coordinate 229,020 of NW_017552802.1, forward strand.
GAATCGCCCACAAATACGTCATTTGGCTAGATGGACCGCGTTACGAAACAGAACAGTTACGAACAAAAAAGAACCAAGCCACATCAGCTATTGCCAAATTTAACTGATCAATTTAATTTTTTATGAGAGAGCGTTTGCGCGGATACCTTTGAAAACTTTAAGGAATTTGCCTCGTAATATGGAGAAAATTCACTGAAATTTGCACAAAAATCTGTACAACCATTTTCATGTAGAAAATTAAATTGCCCCATTAAATTTGGCAATAGCCGATGTGACTTGGTTCCTTTCTGTTAAACTCGGTCCAGATAATGGAAGAGTTCCTTTACGGCTGGAGGGACTCGGAGACGAGCCTACTCTGGCAGCCCCGGCTCCACCTAGGTCTAGGCTCACTCCATGTGCAAGTGCGCGTAGCACGCAAGATCCGTGCTAAGGTCATTACCACAAAGTGCGTTCGCCTGCCTCTTGCCTTCCAACCTGAGCCAACGTCAAAGCTCCAAGTGCAAGATAAACAATAATAAACGGTTCCACTCCGCTCCCTCCACCTTCTCGCCAAGCGGCAGAGCTCGCAAAATGCAACGCGTCTCTTCAGCGCTCCGAGCAAGCCGGCTCCCAGTGCATTTGATTAAAGTGCGTTTCTACGAATCTTTTTACACTTTCTGAGACCCGCATCAAGGTCGCGTTTTCCTCGACGCGTGCGATGGTGCTGAATATTGCCCATTTGGGCGTATTTATGCTGAAAAGAACTATGTGCAAGTGGGAAGATGGGGTTTGCTCGTGGCGAGCTGGATAAGAAAGAATGTGGTCAGTGGTCAGTGGTCAGTGTTCGAAACTCACCTCCTAGTTTCAGGAGCCATGTGGCGCATCAAGCCTGATTTTTAGGGGCCATTGAAGATTTTTTAGGGGCCAAATTCATTTTTTGCCTCGCATTTCGTGAAAAGTTAGACGTAAGATGTTTTAGTTACAGAATTAGTAGCTGTTTGGAGGAAATGTCGAAAAATCACCCAACAGAAAAATTAGGATTCATTTTTTGGGGGGGAAAGGGGGAGTAATTTTTTAGGGGCCACATTGGCGTACAGTCTTCATTTTTTAGGCGCCATGGCCGATTTCTTAGGCGCGTTGGCGCCTGTGAGTTTCGAACATTGTCAGTGGATGTATTTCCTTTTGAGAAAATGAAAAAGCGGGATTTTCAATTAAATCAAGAGGAACTGAGCGCTAACTCGTGAGCCGTGGGCATGCGACAAGAGCCTTGTGGGCAGGACTCATGAGTTAAGCGCCCCGACGTCGAACTCGTAGGTCGTGTCGTCACCGCTGACGTCACTGTCGCTTTTAAATTCCCAGTCATTCTTATGGCCCTCGACTGACGAGCACATCCCACCTTTTCACTTGTACAATTGTACATAGTTCCATTTAGTATAAATAAATACGTCCAGATAATTAATAGTAACGGGGAGATTACCATATTGGGGGTGATTGGTCCTCTTTTTGAGGGCCAATTAAGTGTTATCAGATACTTCCCATAGCATGACACCGCTAATTTCCAAATAATTGCGCTCTTGGCGGTAGCCACTCGTGAGAGGATGACATCGACACCTCAGCTGTTAGGATTGGTTTACGTTGCGCTTTTATAACATGAAAAAGTACTCTTTTGTGAATTTTACTCACGATTTGTTCTAGCGTCCCTGAAAATTCCAAGAAGGAGCACTCTCCTCATTTGTCCAAGATAAATATCTTACAGGGGAGTATTTGGCAACCAGTGGCAAGGCGTAAATGATCGATTATCGATATATCCCCATTTGAAGCTGTGGTGAAGAATCGACTATTAAGGTGTTCGTTGCGAACACTCGATCCTTCATGCACTCCTTTTCGATGGGTTTAAATGGCAGATCAATAGATATATCGCAAAGTACGCCACACCACTGTTTGGCAACGTCCGATTGGTCACACAACGTCCTTTTTCAGTGAGGCAGCATACTGAACCATATTGGAGCCTCTTGCCCACGCAATTCCAGAAGCGTGGCGTTAGGAGTGTGCGTCGCAGCGTCCTGATTGGTGCACGCGGCTTGTTAAATGAAAATAATTCCGCGTACATCTTAATGGCGCAGGTAAACGGTCATACGATCAAATGCCACTCGGGCGGCTCAGCTCGGGCTTAAAGTGTGTAACCGGTAGCTCCGCAACATTCCGTGGCCGCTGCAAGATGAGCAGCGCGGATCCGCAAAGTCGTTTTGCGTCAAGAAGGCGTGGATCTAATTTATATCAATATAGGAACTTTGCCCGTGCAAAATCACTCTCTTCTTTCAGATCTCCGGCTCCTGCCGTGCTAAGGAAGGACGCCGTACGAAAATTCGAGAGTTGTCAAATTTCCTTTGATAAAACATGTATTTTTGACAACATTCATGCATATTTTTCCTTGAAATTTTCAGATATTTTAGATTAAATTGCGTACACAATTTTCTGACAATTTTGTAAAATAATATCCACATTTTACCCAGTAAAATCGGTTTTAATCGGAGGGAACTTGGCAACGTCTGAAGGCTCATACGGCGTTTTTCCTTAGCAGAGCAGTATGCCCGATCGTTAGGTGTCCAAAAAGATTGCGTAAATTTGTGATGGAGGAAATGTGGGTTAGAAAAATAGGAGGATTATTCAAAAATTTGAAAACGTGTGCAATTCAATGACTGATCTTTCGTATGAATTTGGCCACGTGGATCTGGAATGTGATATGTCTGGGCATTTCTTAAAGGAGAGGTGAAAAGCTGCTGAAAGATTACGTATCCTCTTCTCTCTTACACGTATATCTGTCAAGCTAATTTTGCATATGATGCGATTGGAAATCCGGCTCTGTTATTTAACAAATAATTAAGCTTTTTCCGTGATTGTACGATGTAGTTTCAATTTTTACTAATCTGTGTCATTTTTTTTGTTTCAGGTGAGTCCAAAAGTCCTATACATATTGTGACGGTGACAGCGCCACGACTAGCTATTCAAATCGTGATGAACACTGATGACGGCGTGCTCAAATACCCATCCCACCTTGAACGCATGTCTCATGTGTCGATTTCGGATGCTCTCAATATGCTGCACGTACTCTACATATGTTTATTTTGCTTTGCGGTGCTTTAACTTTCACCCTATCCAGTGGTCCATCGTGAGTGCCTAGAGCTTCGTTTCTGTGTTGATCGATCCATTTACCCGCACTTTATTTTGTTCGCGAGATAGCATCTTTTTTCAATATCCATGGATTTGACGCACAAATTGGCTTACATCTAAAGTTGCTAATGCACATTTTCCGAACAGATGTCGAAGTTCGTTATCCCACCTACGGTCTGGGGAGGAAATTAAATTGAAGGATTTTTCTCAGAATCCGAAAGAATACTAATGAATTTTGAGGTCATTTAGCGGGCAAAACGCTCAAAAATGCTTGTTACGAATCGGAACGCCTGGCCGTAATTTAATCAGACCTGCGTGACAAAAAAATCCTGTTAGCTTCTCGGAGAGAGGGGGGGGGGTGTCAAAGCGGAAGGAATCTGGGACTTGTCTCTTCGTTAATGAATCTCTTCAGTTGCGCTCGCTGGGGACATAAGCGTGAGAAGAGACAGGTTGTTTGCATAGTGATCTCTTTATCGGTCAAAGCCGAGTACCACCCAAAAATGGAGCTCCGAGATGTGCTTTGGTCTTACTCGAGACTCCACACCGAAGGACTTACGCAAATATCATCTAAATGAGGAAATACCAAATTATTTAAATCGGGAATTTGTGTTATTTTTCAGCCTCCATCAAAGGACCTTCGTCTCTCATAATTTACAGGCTCATTAAATCCTTCTACAAGTTCCTCTATTATAGCTAGGCGACTTCTATGAATTTCTTTAACTTTTTAAGTGGCAGGGCCGGATTAAGGGGGTGGCCATATGGGCCGCGGCCCATGGCGGCAAATCTAGCGGGCGGCAAATTCTGCAATTTTTTTAAATGTAGGTATAAAAAAATATCGGATTTAGAAAGAAAAATTACAAACGAGAAAAGGCGACAAAATCTCTCATTTCCTGAGAGTATAGTAATTTTTAATTTTGTCGTCTTTCAGTGATACAAGAGACAGCACCTTTAAGTAGTCGAGTTAAGAGAGAAACCAAACACGCAATTTGACCTGGAACGGCGCGACTTAGGGAGAAATGATGACGAGGACTTGAGATGAAAAGGAGAAGCCCTCGGAGCGGCGATCGGCATGTATCACACATTAGCGCCTACAAGACTGCACGAATACTTCACGCATTGCATCAAACACAGTGCGGTTATTGCGTGAAACGGATAGCGCCTACAAGAATGCATGAATACTTCACGCATTACGCCAAACACGGTCCGGTTAGCGTGAAACGCATGGCGCCTACAAGACTGCGTGAATACTTCACGCATTGCGCCAAACAAGGTGCGGTCTGCGCGGCGCGGCGGCGGAAGTTAAAATCATTAAACCACATTCATGTTTGTTCTTTCATAATTTTTTTGTTCATTTCTTATGAATGAAAGGCCTTGTCCACACAGAGATAGGTTTACGAAACTTAACTTTTGCTAGTAGTGTTGACAGGGCATTCCCAAAACATGTGTTCAACAGGAGTAAACGCGTCTTATGCACCCTTCCCCCGCTGGCATGTTCACTTGATGGTTTTTATTGATATTTCCATGCGAATGAGAAGGAGGCGGCTAAATACAGGCAGCCCTTAGGCAGCCCATGGGCGGCAAGTAGGTAAATCCGGCCCCGTAAGTGAGGATTTTGAAAGATTTAGTAATGCTCTCAAATATTTATTTTTATTTTGCCGAAACCAAGTGTACCTATCATTCATTTTACTTATACCTTTCTAGCCAGGAGCACGGGATCAGTCATCCCATGCACATCAGGTAACAATCATTCAATCTCATTTCGGTCGAAATGATAGCTCATCCTACGTTTTGGTCGCCACGACGCAGCTTTTAAAAGGGTTTGATTTTTAAAAATTACTTTCAAAACGATCAGTCAGATTTTTAGCGTTCGTCAGTCAGAATGGTTCCGGCCCCAACTGGACCGCACTTGTTGCTCATGAGGATGCTGCTGCACTAAAAAAAGTTATGGGCTATATGGACATACCATCCGTTCCGGGCACAGAGACCGAAAGTTCCGGGTGCTGTAGCCGTATAGCTTCGATTGCTCCGGGTACTTTGCCCGGAACTTTCAGCCTTTGAGCCCGGAACACTGACGGTAAGTCTTTACAGCCCGTAGGTGCGGCTTCCACGGCCGGAGTTTTTTTCAGTGTGCTGGTGACGAACCAATTTCGTTTACATTGATTACTAGTGATTTACTTCGAAATTTGATTGGCGATCAATCGCCGACCGATCATGAATCGTTTGGCGAAAACGGGAAGTAGGCGAGTAGAGTAGTGGAAAATCGAGGATAGGTGGATCCGCAGTGCGGCGAATAGAGCGCGATAGTCTGCGAGGAAAGTGGGAGAAAGCCGCGCCGCGCGCTGCGGTGGGCGAGACAGAAACTTAGCAATTGAAAATGAAGATGGATGGAATCGGTGCAGATAGCGATAGGGAACGGACAAAGGACGCCGGAATTGGAAGTCAGGAAGAGGCCATGAGCCAAGTAGCGGCCACGTAACAGTTACGGGAAAGTGCAACGGCCACGCCGCGCAGTATGTCCTGTCCCCGGGGCTCTCCGATCCCCTCGATCTTGAATCTACTCACGGACTCCTCCAGACCGGTCTGCGAACCACCGCTTTGCACCACTTCTTCGTGCCAGATTCACCACTTTCCGCCGCCGAAAGTACCGAAAGCTATTTTTCTCGACAACGGCCGTGAATTTAATTTACATCTGGTTGTTCCTGGATTTTTCATTTTTCTTATATTTTTCCTCTCATAGAATTTATTACACAGTCCTGCAAATGTTTGGTTGTGTCATATCGCGGGAAGCTCCTTCATTGTTTCCTGTGTATTTTGCTGAATTTGGGAAAATATAAAAAAAAATCCAACACATCAGGGTCCGTCGGAAATTCAAAATTTTGAGGGGTTTTTAGAGGTAAAATTTCCAAAAAATAAGAAAAAAAATTGAATTATAGTTAAACGCGTGTCGTTAATTAACTACCATGGAAAATTTTCATATCATAATCAAAAATGTTACAAAAACTATCTGATCCGACTTGAAAAACGGAGAAATTCGTTTTGCACTCTTCAAAATTGGAAAATTATGTAGTTACAGTTATGTCGGAGGTTGCCCGAACAAGTTTTGCACTGGGCATCACCTGAGAAAAGGCGACGGGGACGTTCAATGAAGGGATAACGACAGGGCTTCGACGGAGGGATGTTGCGTTGTGAGTTGTCCGATGTAATCTTCGGCAACATATACGGGGAAAAATGGATTGCTGATTTAACAATTAAATTGTTTAAAAATATGCCCGACATGTTTCAAATGTACATTTTACAATAGTGGGAAGCTAATTTAATCACGGGGGTTGTTATATTAGCATTTTTTATCGTAAAATCTACATTGAAACATGTCGTACACTTTTTTAACTAAAAAATTGTTAAATCAGCAGTTTCATTTTTTCCGTGAGGCGGACGTGGCGTTTGGGTATCCCAAAACGCCGGAGTCTGTCGCAGGAGCAACTTTCATGTACGTAGGTAGAACTGGGGAAAGAAAAGAATACACAAATGTCTCATCCAAAAATTGCACCATTCAACAGATATTTACATGCTAACCAATGGGCTAAATGATGATTGATGCATCCAGACTGATGTGACTTTTGTCTCTTCTCTTCTTTCCCTAATTCTAGTTAAAGTTATGCGAGAATGTATAAGATCAAGAACAGTGGTCTCTAAAAGCCGGGAATTCTCCCGACGGATCTGGCTAAGTCGAAGAGAGCGGAAGTAACGACGAGCCACTGGCTTTACGGATACAAACTAGGATCTCTCACAATTACTCCCCCGCACCCCTCATCACCACCTTGCATTCGCTCCCTTCGTAACGGCTTTAACCACCCCACTCCTTATTTCCGGTTTCGTTATTATTTTTTACTCTCCAGTCAACGAACGATTTGACGAACAGGTTAGCAGCCACCTTCTATAACGGCTGCCCGAATTGTGGCTTATGTACTCGGGATCAAATAAGCAAGTGTTGAGTCAAAGAGTACTCGATTCTACGGCGAAGCCTTGTCTAGCACGTGCGCCGTCGCTGATATTTGATCCCTCGGGCCCGCAGCCAATCCATCCGATTTCAATCTAATCGTGCCGATCACATCTCTCCAATTTCAGAGTCCTGGGTAGAGAGGGGGTCAAAAAACCACTCGGCAATGCACCGAGGCAGGAAACGAGGTATGACTCGGTCGCGCCCTCATTTTCTGGTTTTCGCCTCATAATTTCGTGTGAAAAAAATCTTGTTTATATGTAGAAGAAGTTCAGAGGTGAACCCTGGAGCTGTTTTCAAGTGTTTGCAGTGAGCTTCAGTCAAATTTTGGACAAATTCCGTCCCCTTCCAACCAAAGTACCACAAGTGCCATGCGGCATTTAAAAATTTCCGCCGCTGTTTTATTTTTTTACAGAGAAATTGTCCAACGAGGCTGTCCGAAAATTTCACTGAACACTGGAAAAAAAAGTCGCTTAGATTTTGAGTCCAGATTCTTAAAAACATTGACAAGCAAGAATACTCTTGATTCAATCGGACTTTTTGCTTGAATCAAAAGGAAAATCCGCCTGAATCAAGAGGCTTATTGGTTCTTCGATTCAAGGAAAAATCGGTTTGAATTAAGAGTGAATGTTATTAAGAGTCTGAACTCTAGATCCAAGCGACTTTTTTCCCAGTGAATTTTCTCCGTGCCGTCGATAAATTTCAGTGAAATTTTTAAACAGATTTAATCAGCAATTCCTATGGAAAAAAATAAAATGGCGGCGGGAATTCTAAACGTCGCATGGCGCTTGTGGTACTTCATTGGCCAGAAGGTGACGATATCACTCCTTACCATCCATTTCATGCGCATTTTAACCCCTTTTGTAACGCACTTGTGTAAAGTTTTGAATTTTTGGAAAGTCGGTGAGTTCGTTTGTTTCCTTCCCCGTCCTACAATGTAACGTACCACCCCCCCCCCCCCCCCCCCCNTATGTTGATGCGTCGGAGTGGTTTGTACGGCGGCAACGGGGGCCAGTGGAAGCTGCCGGTGGAGCTGTGGATTGAATTCCTGGACGGGATTAACGCAACGGTTCGTCAGGACGGAGCGAACGTAAAAAGAATTTCAACTGCTTTTGTACGGCTCACGTTCCAAGTGAGCTCCGAGCCCCGGCTCCGCTAAAGGAAAACTCCCGATCCAGATAACTGATGCCAAACCTCCCAGTAATCTGCCATTAAAACTCATCCGTGGAAAATGAGAGATAAGCCCCTTAAAAACGAGAACGTTATAATTTATCACTTCAATTTTGGATTCAGCATTAAAATGACTCCTAGCTACTAGAGTCCCTTTATACTGAGAGTCAAGACAATGTGAATCCATTTCTGATTGGTTCCCGTATTTTAGGCCTTCACAGTGTCACGAACGGGAATAAAGATTACATATTTTCACCGATTGCAAAGATTATAATCTGGAATGGACCGGGGAATTACGGGTTCGGCAAGGAACAAACGGAATGAGAGAAGGAACGGAGAGAGGAATTTGAGAATGGGCCAATCAAAGATGACAAAAAACGTTCTATTTCTGTAATCTTTATTCCCGTTTGTGACTCGATGAGGGGGTGTTGTCTTGACTCTCAGTATAAAGGGACTCTACTAGCTACTAGACTCTAATGACCATTGCTCCAAAATTGTGCCCCTAGGCAAAATTTGGAGGCAAAAGTGCTATTCTATCTTTGAAACTTTGGGAGACTGTAGCTTCTTGGGGTTCAACTTTCAGACCCATATTTCAGAAAAAAGTCTCATTTTTACCTGCGCCATACCTGAAGTCCTATAGATCAAATTTGGGATACCTTGTTACATAGGCAATCGAATGTAACCGAGAGCCGCAAGTTTGTAATATGTTAAAACGTGTATGTAAAATATGTGCATGTTTTACACATTATAAAGGAATAAATCAATTAATATAATTTAAAAGAATTTAAAAATCAGAATTTTTAATCCGAAAATCAGTATAGATACCTATTACTTTCTCTGAATCTTTGTTTGCACAGAAGTTCAAAATGCACAATATGAAGATTGGAAAAAAAAATCAAGTACCTATATCAATTGAATTCGCAACTTTAATTAAATATCATGTAGTTATTACTTCCTTTTAACAAACCTTAAGTCATACTTCAAACATATTTCATTTATTGTTCAATACTTTTGAAGAAGCTCTCCTACTAGGGTACTCCTACTATTTCGAAACGTCCCGGGGTTTTCTTTTGATTTGTATCCCTTTCGCAGCTTTTCCCCAAATTAAGTTGATAGTTGACCACTAGGGTAGTATCAATCATATAAAATACTTCAGATCCTCTGTCTTGTTCTGATTGTCGGACTTAATCATGCACTAACTCTACTTTTACGTTTTTAAGGGGAGTCTCCTTGACTTGTCCCAGGCACTACGATCCCATGTTCATCCTTCTATTCAGTATGTTGTAATTGTTTTAATCTAGTACCGGTAGAGAAGACGTTTCCACTAGGCGTGGCAACATGGTCGGGGGAAGTACCTCACGTAGCTTCCTGCTCATAGCTCATCTTCCAACCTACCAACGGCCGTGGTCGATGGACGATTATCCCCTTTAAAATCACCGCTTGCTTTCTATTGGAATTGGAAGGAGGAGAAGAGCTACAGGAATGGTTGGAAAAAAAGGCGGAAGAACGCATAGTGTTTCGTTCCTGACCACTGCCCTCATGAGTCACTCACTGCAAGTCCATACAGAATCCTCGGACCTTGTATATTTCTTGATCGGTCACTCGTGAGTGTCTTTCGTGTGAAAGGTCAAAGTAATACTGCCACGCTAAGGAAAAACGCCGTATGAGCCTTCAGGCGTCGTCAAATTTCCCCTGGCAAATCACTCATTTTCAGGAAAATTTATGAATATTTGTCTACAAATTTCTCAGACAATTTTGTGTGTAATTTGATCCAAAACTTCTGAAAATTTGAAGGAAAAATATTCATAATTTTCCTTCAAAATAAACATTTTATCGAAGGAACTTTGGCAGCTCTTGAATATTAATCGACGTTCTTCCTTAGCACGGCAGGATACTATTACTGGATCTGATTCGGAGTTTAACGTTCTAATTTTTAGAATTTCTATGGCAATTTACCATGTTCTTGTTCATTAATTAATCAATTAGTAAGACTTATCCGTCCATTTTCCAAAGATTGAGGTACTCTTTTATAAGCACCACACAGCAGATGTATTCTGAACAGAAAGATTGATTTTTCCATTCTAATCCTCAGAAATTGTTGTTACAGCCGATTTTATTGATAAAGAAGGTGAGGGCGATGAGAGGCGACACATTACATTTGAAATTGTTAATTTGCGTCTGTTCTGTAACTAGAATTAATCAAGCTTGCAAAGCTCCCATCGTGGGTGATAAAATGGAGTACTTCACACCGCTATTGAACTTCCCAATGAACTCTTTATTGTATGACGCGCTCAAAAATTCACGGCGGCTACCGAGGACAGAATTTCATTGTTTTCGTAGAGTAGAAGCTCTTTACTGCCACGCGAAGCGAGGACAAAAAGCTCTTGAGAGCTTTTGCGTGGGCATGAGCCTGTCACCGCCTTTTGAGGGAGTCCGCAAGCGCGACATTTTGCCGCACTCCTTGGCGCTTCAGTCTGCGACTGAAGAGCAACGACCTCTCTTCAAACCTTACCAACACTCCCCCTCCGCCCCTTGAACTCGCATGTAGGCATTCGGTTTCTGCTTGCACTTTGTGATCATAGTCTTCTATCAAATAACCAGGCCCGCCACATCTCATTTCAGGCTCTGGTATCAGTTTTAAGGTCCGAGCCCTATGATTGCCACTAACCTATTCTGCCAGGGCCGGATTAAGGGGGTGGCCACATGGGCCGCGGCCCATCGCGACAAATCTAGGAGGCGGCAAATTTTGCAATTTTTTTAAATGTAGGTATGAAAAAAATCGGATTTAGAAAAAAATTACAAACAAAATCTCTCATTTCCTGAGAGTATAGTAATTTCTAATTTTGTCGTCTTTCGGTGATACAAGAGACAGCACCTTTAATTAATCGAGTTGAGAGAGAGACCAAACAAGCAATTTAGCCAGGAACGGGGCGACTGAGAGAAAAATGATGACGAGGACTTGAGATGAAAAGGAAAAGCCCTCGGCGCGGCGGTCGGCATGTAACACATATTAGCGCCTACATTCCTACAAGAATGCACGAATACTTCACGCATTGCATCAAACACAGTGCGGTCACTGCGATCAGCGTGAAACGGATAGCGCCTACAAGAATGCATGAATACTTCACGTATTGCGCCAAACACAGTGCGGTCAGCGTGAAACGCATAGCGCCTACAAGACTGCGTGAATACTTCACGCATTGCGTCAAACACAGTGCGTTCAGCAGCGGTCGTCGGCGTGAAACTCATAGCGCCTAGTAAACTGTCGGAATACTTCACGCATTGCTCCAAACACCGTGCGGTGTGCGCGGCGTGGCGGCGGAACTTAAAATCATTAAACCACATTGATGTTTCTTCTTTCATAATTGTTTCGTTAATTCCTTATGAGGGCCTTGTCCACGCAGAGATAGTTTTACGAAACTTAACGTTCGCGCAAAGTTCGGTGAATTTTTGCTAGGAGTGTTGACAGGGTTTTCCCAAAAAATGTTTCCAACACGAGTAAACACGTCTTATGCACCCCACCATCGCAAGCACGTTCACTTAATGGTTTTTATTGATGTTCCAAAACGAATGAGAAGGAGGCGGCAAAATACAGGCGGCCCATGGGCGGCAAGTAGGTAAATCCGGCCCTGCCATCTGTCCCCTTATCTCTAGAAAAATAATTTGTAATATCGTGAAAATTAATATGTCAGATTCGCATTCCTCGTTAAAAACCACCGAGCATCCATGTATCATTGTATCATCCATCAGAATCGCTCGAAAGGACGCACAACCACCGACTCTGGAAGCTCGACGTGAGTGATCACACTGTGCGCCCGAAAAAGTGGGTCCGGGGAGGAATCACGCTTTTACTAGAGCTCCACATTCGCACGAATCTCAAATGCTCGTGTGTCAATTTTTTATCGTCAACGTTCTGTTAAAGCTAAGCATTTTCTTCAGGAAAAAAGTTCGATCTTCATAAATCTCTCAAAAATCGAACGATCTTCCAAAAGTTCACTGGAAAAAAAACCATTTGATCTAGAGTCCAGACTCTTGAAAACATTGACAAGAAAAAATACTCTTGAATCAATCAGATTTTTGCTTAAATCGAAAGGAAATCAGCTCAAATTAAGAGGCTTGGTTCTTGATCTAAGCAAAAATCCTATTGAATCAAGAACATGTTTTCTTGTCGATGTTCTTAAGAGTTTGGACTCTAGATCCAATGTGTTTTTTTTTTTCAGTGTTCGCATAATAGAGACGACCTTCTTGTTGTTTCTCAGTATGCCCTTCCCTGTAGAATGAAAAGGAAGATTTTTGTGCGAAGCTCGGCATGGGTGGCTTTAATTACCAACCAGGAAGATTCCACCCACTAGAAATGGGCCCGAGTTACGCCTCCGGCGGATTGGTGCCCCTTAAGTACCCATTGTTGAGCGTGACAGAATTCAAGGGATGAGCGTGTGTGTTTGTTTGCGTTTGTCTTTTTCGCCTCTCTATTCTTGTTAGCCGTCATCGTCATCCTCACCGTGGCTGTTTGTCTGTTTCAGGGAGCCGGAGCTGGGCGCGTCATCTCTGACATGCACGAGGCTGACCAAGCGGGAGCGCGATTGGAGTCAATTATCGCCGAGCGTCGGGCCCGATTCGGGGCCCGCGTTTAGTCCGCGGAAAGCGGAATGCCGTCGGCGGCCGGGGCCCCCGCAAGGCGCATGAGCAATTACCAGGCCCAGTGAACTGCACCCGGACCCGAGGCGAGGCGTCGTGCGTTTTGTCGCCAGAAGAGTGCCACCGCCGAAATGCTGCTCCTCTGCTGCAACAACCTCAGCCCCGGCACGCTGTGACTCGCGTCCCCGTGTTCTCGTCTTGCTATGGAGCGATACCGAAGTGCCCCTCCTCACGTTTGAACCTCTGTGATTTCGCTCAAGTGTCGCTCGGAATGAACGTGGTTTCAACGGTGTGCATAGTGGGCTGAAAGCCTTTCAGCTTCGCGGTCGGCGATGTGCTAGTGTCGCGGTGTGTGGAACAAGTTGCGGGAGTGATGCAGCGTGGTCTAGATGCCATTGCAGCGCGGCGTGATCGAGGATGTTGAAACATATGCTTTCGCCCAACGGCGGCAACGTGACGATGGAGCGGGGAGCCGGGGGGCCCGAGCGGGGCGGCTCCGGCGTCCTCGGCAACGGGGGCACCCTCTCGCCGTCGGCGACCCTCAACGGCGGGATCGGCCACCACATCGGCCACGGCCACCGCTACATGAACCAGAGTCATCCGCGCCTCAACCACTCGCACGGGCTCAATATCTCTACGCTCTCCACCTCCAAGCACTCCCTCGGGGGTAATTCCTCCTCGGTGAGCCCCCTGGGCATGACTCACGCCCCGAGCGTTCATTCCCACCACGGCCCGAAAATGGCCAACGGGGGCTTGAACATCTCCCGAACGCACGTCCCCGTCTCGCCGGTCTCGCCCGGGGCGCCGGCCACCCCGGCCCGGCGCCTCCCCGAGCGCGCCCAGAGCCTCAAGCAGGGCGACGGCGTGAAGGAGCAGCTCACGTCGCTCGGGCTCCTGTGTCTAACGTCGCTCATGGTGGCCATGCTGGCTCTGATATTCCTGCTCAAGATCTCGCCGGTCACCCCGGCCGACGTGAGGGACCTGATGAGGAACGAGCAGCTGACGGTCATCTCGCCCGACGAGTATATCACCGTCTACGAGGTGACGCTAGCCCTGTGCGCGCTCTCCTTATCGCTCAACCTGTGCTGTCTTCTAGTCTGTTCTGTCCAGTTTCTCTTCGCCGTCAAATTGGTTCGCACTTGGCCCAACGGTGAAAGGTAAGCCACGTTCTGTTTTTATTACTAGGCTTAATGGCTTGTCGGGCGTGTAATTGATCTGCCTCGCACCAATTTCTCAGGGACGCTCGGAACTACGTGATGCGTGTTTAGATGACGATCCACCGGTTGTCAGGTTTTATTGATCATACGCACCGACAAGATCAGATTCTGCAGGGCCTTCAAATACTATAACTGAGAATGTTCAGGTATGCTGTTGAAGCCTGTTCATCCGCCCGGATTATTTAGGCCACGTGTGAATCCCGCCTATCGCGAGAATTCAACTCCTCGTATGTGTCGATCTTGTCAATATATCGATTATGGAACTAGGAATATATTTATCTCGATAGCTGCTTGTCCAAATGTTCGTTTTTTGTTGTTGTTTGTTTCGAAGAGAGAACAGACCATCCTCCTTTTTATTAAAACTTCACAAAACGTTTTACTCAATGAAACAAAGTAGTAGAAAAAATCTAAGTATGACGTCGAATAATTCTCCATTGAGAAAAAGTAGGTTTTGGTCGTAAGGTTTGAGTTTTGAGAAAAAAATCGATCACTTTATGTGAAAGTGAGTCCCTCGTACTTGGTGTCGGGACGTAGGTCGTGTAAAATAAGTCTCGCAATTTATTTGTGTCACCTTAGCGGAACTAGAATAACCTTGACGATTTATGTTGTCACCGCACTTGACGTAGAACCCCTCACTTTGCAAGCTCTATCGCTTCTCCAAATGACGAGAAAATTACGGCTCCCCCAAATTTTAAACAGGATAATTTGTGGCCTTGCGTGTTTTTTTTTTTTATTGTTTGCCTCTTAGCACAATGCCGTAAGAAGATGAATCTAGAATTGCGCAGACCTTAGCTTGCAAATTTTATTCCTTTGATGGAAAATTTCATTTGACATTCATGATTCGTGCGAAGTTTTTTATATTCCTACAAAATATTCTATAAAAATGTTATCAGTTAATTCTGGCTTAATCCATGAGGGGCCATGCATATAGCTCATTTGATTAGGAACTTCAAAAGGAAGAAAAAAAAAGGAAAATAAACTTCAAACGACTATCATACTCCTAAACAAAAGAATATACATCGCAAGCTTTGTTATGAAGTCTTCACTTCCTCAGTCTTCAAACCGAATGTCGCTCATTACCTACCACTTATCTCTCTGTGACGAAACGCTCGATAGACTCCCATCTATCCAAGCGGAACTGATTTGCCCGAGCCCTGTGATCAGCGCGTAAACATTATGGTTTAAATTCATTTATAATGTTTATATTACTTGCCGGCCCCTCCCGTCTGGGAATGGAGTCGATATTTGCTCGTTCGTCTATTGTCCCTGCTCGCTTTTTGCGAGTCCTGTCTTTGCCACTCTCTAATTGTTACGCTTGTCGCCATAGTAGATCGCCTCGTTCGCTGTGAAGTTATTACTTTTCTTTCTTTTTTTCATGCGCGTTTGTCACGAACAAAACCCTCCTCGCCGAAGATTGGGCTGCGGCATTGGGAAATGGTCGCCGATCGTTTTGATGAGGTTTAATTACGCGTTAAAACTGATGCTTGGCACCAACAATAAGTGCAGGTTCATTGCTCCGCTCCGTTGCAATGTTTGATTGTCGATACCGTATCAATGACCCAACTCGAGTCTTACGTAGCAGGGCCGTATTCAAAGTCGCACCTTAAACAGCGCTTTTCCGTATGAGGCCCCGTATGCTTCAAATCCGGATTAAAGTGGGTTCACGGAGATCCTTTACCAGAGAATCATAAAAAGGACAATTCAAGCGGGTCTCGAATAATTTTTCACCTGCTAACGTCTCAATTGGATCTTTACAAGTGATAATAATACGGATTTTCTTCTAAAATGAAGTATAAAAAAAATCAATTGAAACAAGAGAAAAGAAAAGACAAAAAATGTGCAGATTTCAAGAAATACGCCGCGGAGAATACCTACTCCGATTTGCAAACCTAGCGACTAATTAAAAAATGAATCATTTGATCTGAAGTGTCTCGATTAAAAAAAAAAAAATTATTCCCAACTTTCTTTAAAAATCGTCTTTTCTGAAAGTAAATTTGGCAACATCTGAATATTTTTTACGGCGTTTTTCCTTAGCACGGCAATAGTGGTCCCTGATGCAGCGAGCGCAGAATGCATTGTATGGACAGTGAATTTTTTGATTAGTTTGTCGCTTCTCCACGTAAGGCCCACAGAAAAGTTGCAGTGCTTCGCCCCTAGCCAGAGTTGTTAAAAAAAATTTCATCGAATGAAATTTCGTGAAATTTCACAAGAAATTCAAATTTCTTTTTTCCCCATGAAATTTCTTAAATTTCATGAAATTTAAGATTCTCCATGAAATTTCCTGATGAAATTTCTTCTTATAATCTTTCACGAAATTTCTTAACTCTGCCCCTAGCTCTTTATCTGGATCTCTGTGTATTATTGGCAACGCCTCGACGCAAGCCGTGATCCAGGTTTTGTTTTCATTGCACCTACCTGTGCTATTCCCTCCTGTCTCACCTTTTCCATCCTTTCCCTTTCATCAAATTTGTGCCCTTATCCCGCACCGCAATGCATTCCTAGCCACCCCCGCTCCTCTACACCACCTCCCCACAACCTTCAGTTTTTAAACTGTACTCCGAGGTGATGATCGAATTCCACCGATTGTCTCAGAAGGTGGATTTAATTTGTTTTGCGTAAAAAGGCCCTGTGCCCTGTGGTGTTGCCTGACCTCGACTGGTGGTATGTCAACTTGAGCGCATCCAACATTTTTTTGAGTTCATCAGGACATTCGGCACACCAACGGCGCCTGCAAGTCACCCCCACCCCCCACCCCCCCACTATGTCCAGCCCGTAGCACACATTCCTCAATTGGACTGAGTTAAGCAGAAAGGAACCAACCCACATTTTGGAAAAAATTGAGTTATGAGTGGTTTTGAGCTCAACCACTGCTCTACTTTCTATCGCCAAAAATTCAAAGTTTTTGTTGGAGCAAATTTTGCAGAAATTGAACTTGAAGTTTATCTTTTACATTGAGTCTTATGCAGGAGCCAAACTTTAAACCTCTTTTTCTCGGTTCGATCCCGATGTGGCTTGGTTCCTTTCTGTTTAACTCCGTCCAATTGTGTGTCAATTTTAAATGCTAGTCCATCGCACAGTGGACCGAGTCAACAGGAGATATCGGACAAAATTTGGAACTTTCGAAAGCTTAAAACTCAAGCAAAATTCAACTCAAAAATTCAAGCAAAAATCCGTTTGAATCAAGAGTATTTTTCTTGTCAATTTTTTAAGAGTCCAGCTGGATCCAGTGTGGCGTCCATACAGGCAGGGAAGCACTGCTTCCTACACTTACAATGGTTGATTGAAAGGAAATTAATATTACAATTTTCTTGTTTGAAGGATAGCACAGATAAAAGAGTCGGGAGGAGTTTCTGAAAAATTCAAACTTCAGTCATTTCGCCTCAAGGCGCACTGACATCCCATGCGTTCAAGTCTCCGTAAAAAAGCGTTTAACTGCTCAATGTTTTAACTACTTTTAAACTTTTCGTGTCTGAATCGGGGACAAAGTGTTCAGCCTTTTCTCTCCCTGTAACATCCTGTATTGGAAAAGTGAAAATTGAAAATAACTCAAGCACCAACACAGGTGCTCTGAAGATTGTACCCCAGTTTCTTTCACTTAGCGGGAATAAAGTGGTCAAAAAACAGCGCTTTTAGATCTAAAATCGGACAAAGATTTACAGAAAACTTCTCCATATGCGGATCCAGACAATTCGAAAGGAGGAGGCAGAAGGGGGGTCCAGGGGCTCTCCCAGAAAGTTTTCGAAAATTTAAAGCATCTAATGTGCAGTTTGAGTCCATTTCGTCATGAATAATTACCAAGTATTAGCATCCTTCCTTCTTTCCTCCGTTCCTTCCTTCTCCTTTCCCTCCTTCCTCCCATTTTAATTTCTCCTTTTTTATGCCTCCTACGCCCCTCCCCTCTCCGCCTATAAACTTTGGCATGTAGACGAGTCATTTTCAAAGGGAAACATCATGCACCAACTGAGCAACACTTTTTGGCTCTCACGATATTATGCATTTCCTCTCCTAAGTCATCTGCTCGGTAGAATTTTCTCTCGGGTTTTGGAGCGTGCATTATTTAATTTACTTCATTTCTTCCCAAGAAAGGCATAATTCCGGCTCAATACTAGTACACCATTTCTCCAGTCGGTCAAAAGCTCTCTCCCGGGATCGTCGCTCCGGTATGGAACTCCCATTGTTTCCAGACAAGGCTGCCAGATTGTGCGACCGAGCCCATTGAGTTAAAACTGTTTCAACTGCTAAATGCGGGGCGGTTCTCTCCAAGCCTGGACATTTAGGCAATCCCGCCTTAGACCATAGGCATGCAAAGGGCAGGGAGTCGAGTCAAGCTCAGATCAAACCGGTAACGAGTGGGCTTCAATGGCGTGGCGCACTTTGGAATATATCGATTAATATGCCATCTAAGTCTATGGAAATGGATCGATGAAAAAGGTGTTGGCAACGAACACCTTAATAATCGATTCTTTACCGTAGCTTCCAATGGAGAAATCGATAATCGATCATTCACGCCCCGCCACTGGTGGGCTTGAGTTTTATACAGCATGCGGCGCTTGGCGCAGGGAAAGGAGATGTGTTCGCATCCGTTGTTGGCAGATTAGCTGATCGATAATTTAAATGTCCGATTGAACGCCAGAGGGTCGTAAGTACGGTTTTCCATTTCGACGCTTCAAAGGAAACCGTTATTTTCCACGTTTGACGGCCGATGTATACTGCCGTGCTGAGGAAAAACGCCGTATGAACCTCCAGGCGTTGCCAAATTTCCTTTCATAAAACTCGAATTTCCCAGTAAATTTATGCATATTTTTCTTCCAATTTTTCGGATAATTATCTTCGCAATTTTACCTGAAGTTCCTGCAAATTTCAAGGAAACATATTCATGACTTTCCTTAAAAATAATAATTTAACCGGAGGACATCTGGCAACTCTCAAATGTTCATATGGCGTTTTTCCATAGCACGGCAGTACAGCTTGTGCGCGTTGAAATTGAATGTCACGTGTGTCGGTCAGGGTTTTCAAAAATGTTGAGTGGGTGGAAAGTATGTAACAAGCGTGAACAAATTAATGTGATCCATGACAACGCTTTCAAAACCAAAATGGACGTGCAAGGTTTTACCTATATAGTTTTTCCAACTAATAAAATTAAGGATGTCCGAATAACATTTCCAAGATTTATCAGAAGGATTACAGCGGAAAAGTTATGAAGAATTGAGTGGTTTGGAGGACAAGGCGCATAAGTACAGTTTTTGCGATTTCGAGAGATGCGTGTTTGAAGTTTCGAAATTATATGGATCCTCATGGTGGAACGAAAGTTCAAACTGACTTTTTGATGCCTAAAAATTGGAATTTGGGAGCGAATTTATCATAGTATATGCATTAAGACTATAGTTTTACTTGAAATCAGTAATATCTCAATTTTTTTAAAAATTGCACTTATGCGCCTTTTCCTCCAAGCCCCTCAGTTATTCTATGCCTGCGTCGATGAGGCCAAATACCCGATCTTATGTAATCAGTCGTTAAAATGGTCATAACTTTTTTACCGTTAAAGAAGTTTGACTTTTTTTGGAATCGTTTACCATCGACGGCAAATCCTTGCAATACCTACTGAGTGAACTTATAATCAAAATAGGGGATAGGACGGAAATCCCAAATCGTTAAAATTGAACCGATTTTATCAGCACTTGGTTCCTTGACTGTGAAGATAGATGTGTGCAATTTTCGACCGATTTAAGGTATTTAATATGATATCGATGATTATTTTCCCACCTATCGATTTATTGCTCTTGATTACGTTTTTGGTTTTGTTTTTATCGCTCGCACTTAGATTAATACGCACTTTTTCTTCTTTTCCAGGAGTAACATTTTTCTGCAGAAGTCGTCGATAACGAGGGTGTGCGCCATCGGAGGTTTCTTCATTTCGATTCCGGTTTTTCTGACAGGTCAGTAAATTTTAAGTCTCCCTCCGCAGCTTGAATTACATTTAGATCGCGTTCAGAAGAGAGAAACCCAGTAACTTCCCTACGTTGCCAAGATCGAGCAATTTCCTGTGTATTGAGTATGGAAGTTCGATGTTTTTTTACTTTCACAAGTCCTTCCATGTCAAGCGAGACTAAAATACCAACATTTTAAGTCGGTTCACTGTTTCTCCTTAGGGGAAAAGGTTATTCAAATAAAAGGCCTGTTTACCTCCTGGAAGACGGTGACTAAAAGACGTCCCGTGAAGGGATGGCGGCAGGGTGTCGCGTCGCCGTTGCGTCGACGAAGAAATGTTGCGTTGTCAGGTGCCCGAAGACCTTTGGGAAGGTTGGCAATTGTGGCGTTTGGGTGTCGTAGAACGCCACCGTGCGAAAAGAGAATGTCATATTTTGAAGTTGTTTGGTTAAGAAAACAACTTGAATCTATCTTTTTTTTCTATTTTCGAAGGGACAATTTCATCGCTTCACATTACTTAGGAGATTAAGACTGTCGTTGACACCACGATCTAGAAATCGAACTGCTTCGTGGACATGAGTGACCGAAGCGCCTTCCATTTTTCCATAGGCAACACGCGTGATCATAGAGTACGAATAGTTGCATCAAGGCGTTTATTATCAACAGCATTGAATGCGTTGCTCATGTTGACTGATTGGATCGCGCAAAGCAGAAAGGAACCTAAAGAAACATCAGCTGTTGCCAAATTTAATTGGACAATTTAATTTCCTACATGAAAACGGATGTGCGCGTTTTTGTGCGAATTTCAGTGAATTTTTTGCATAGTGCGAAGCAAATTCCTAAAATTTTACGAAGGAATCCGCCGAAACGCTCTCTTGTTACGTCCATCCATCATACCTTGAGATTGCAATACGTGGCTTATATGTATAGGCTTAAAGGGGGGGGGGGGGAAGGGCGTACTTAATTTGAATTACGGGAAGCGTAGCATCCTCAAAGAGGACGATGAAGATGAAGATGTCTTGGATTGGCCGATGATGCCTACCAATATCCGCGGTCGGCTGCAGCTTAAAGTTTTAAGAAATTTCTTAAGAAAGTGGTGTCTTCTTCGCTGTGAGATTACTCGAAAAACAAAAAAAAATATTACTCGCCGGAAACTTCCAAAATCGATTTGCGGGACTTTTCTGAAGAGAATGATTAAGAGATAGGTGTAACTTTTTTTCATCCACATGTGAGAAATCCATTTTTAAAAATCCTCAAAATAGTCCACAGTATAGTGCGATGCCTCATCTCAATGCCGCCCGCTTTTAACGATTCACAAATAAGCATCTGTCTTACGCGAGGGAAAAATAATAAGATCTACTTAGTACTCCTCGTTTTCTATAATTTACCGAGCATCAATTTCATAACTTTCCGACGTCGCTCAGTGGATCGAGTCAGGGGAGGCTGGACATAATTTGGAAACTTTTAAAGCTTATAACTCCGTTTATACACAATTTTAAGGTTCTAAAAGTAGTTACATTGGTTTCCTCGTAAAATTTTCCTTTAGAAGCACTCTTTAAAACTTCAAATGTGACGAAATGAACATCAAAATTCGCGGTTTTAGTCAAAAATTTCATGTCTGACGTCTCTAATTGACTCGATCCACTGTGCGTCGTGTATACGTTCCTTCGTTTTCGAGTGATTTAGTTCAAATTATGACTAAGTTTTTCTTTGAGGATGCCTGTTGCGCATATTTTCCAGCGATCCTATTCCAACTTGACTTGAAAACTCGATGACGGATTAGATGACGAGACAGGCCAGGAGGCGAGCACGGTGTGACAGTGACATCATCGGACGAGCGCGCGCAAGTGAGTCACGAACTGCGTGACGCTACGCTAGCGCGAGCGCACGCTCGTCCCCTAATAATGCTCGCTCGCGCCAAATTCACTCCACCTGCATCGTCCCAACTCCGAGTGCGTTTTTCACTCACTTTCAACTATCACTGATGGTCTCCGCGTTAGCAGAGTAAAATGATATTTTATTTGCTAAAATATTCCCATTTCTGTGCAAGATGGAATATAAAGAATTAATAAATAAAAAATAAAAAAATAAAAAAATCGATAGGAAGGAACTACATCTCTTGGGAGCATATTTTCAAGTATATTTCACTGATTAAAAAACTCCGGCTGTGGGAGCCGCAATTACGGGCTATACAGACGTACCGTCCGTTACGGGCTCAAAGGCCGAAAATTCCGGCTGCTGGAGCCGTAGCTTCGATTGCTCCGGGTTCAGAGGCCGAAGCTACGGCTCCAGCAGCCGGAATTTTCGGCCTTTGAGCCCGGAACGGACGGTATGTCTATACAGCCCGTAATTGCGGCTCCCACGGTCGGAGTAATTTTTTTTTTTCAGTGTTTTTTTTAAATATTTATTCATTCACGTTCTAAAGGAAACTATAGTGTCTAGGATCTCAACTTTTTGGCACGTCTGTCTACGTAATCATTTCTTAATGAAAATGAGACCGCGTTGATTCAATGTATAGTTTAAGCGAACAATCATTTTATTTATCATATTATCTGCATCGGTAATATCGTGTAACGCATTCAAAATTGAAAGTCTGCAATTTCAACACCTGGCTAGCACTCGTTCCCCGATGCCCGTTTCAATTTGCGAAAATACTTCTCTCCCCGAGACGATAGGAATAATTTACGAAATGAGATAAGGATCTGCTGTTTGAAACGCGTTGTCATGAAATGTCAACAGTATGTCGTCACCTTCCCGGCAAAGTATCACAAGCGCCACTTTGCCAACTTTTCAAGAGACACAAAAAACTGAATTGCGACCGTAAAATACGGATGTTTGGCTTGAAACTTGAAATATAGATCCAGCACACCAATAATCCTTGCTTCGAATTTTAATAAAATTTCTTTAAAAAAACGGGTTTTTCTTTGAAAATTGGCGCTTGTGATATCGGCTTCTCGGGGCACTCTGAGAATCTATTGGCGCTTGTGATACGAAAGCCCATCAAATTTAACGGAGTTTTTTTCCATATTTCTTCATTTTTAATCTAAAAAAAAATATTATTTTCGTATGTAAATGCATCTTATTAATTCAAAACTACCCATAACTCAACTTTAATAAAAATAGCGCTTGTGATACTTCGGCCGAAAAGTGACGAATCGCTCCAAGTCATTCCAAAAGTTGTTGATACTATAATATCGAAAATCAATCTCAAAGATGAGCGATTATTCCCAACTTGGCGCTTGTGATACTTTTCTCTTACATGGCGCTTGTGATACGAAAGTTCGTCAACTTCAATGGAGTATTTTAAATATTTATTTATATTTAGTCTAAAAAAAATATTATATTCGAAATAACGAGATGTAATTACATGCGAAAATAATTTTGTTTCAAGTCATTCCGAAGACTGCCGTGACAAAAATTGTAAAACAATCAGAAAGGTAGGCGGTTGCCGAACTTGGCGCTTGTGATACTTTTCTCCCAAATGGCGCTTGTGATACGAAAGTACATCAACTTTAATCGACTTTTATTCATATTTCTACATATTTGTTGTAAAAAAAATGATTATTTTCGTATGTAAATGCATCTCGTTATTTCGGAACTATTCATAACTCAATTTCGGTAAAAATGGCGCTTGTGATACTTTGCCGGGAAGGTGACGATGTATGCTAAATTTCTGTTGATTCAAGTTCAAATTCTCGTTGATTCAATGTATGGTTTAATAAGCTAACAATAATTTTATTTCTCATATTATCTTTATCGATAACATCGTATAGCGCCTTCAAAATCGAAAGTCTGCAATTTCAACACCTGAGTAGCTCTTGTTGTTCCCGTTTTAAATTGCGAAGGTACTTCTCTCGCTGATTGTGAGACGCTAGGAATAATTTGCCGGGAGCGAATGGAGAGAAGGCTCTACTGGTTGGAAACGCGTTCTTATGAAGTGTCAATAGTTTGGATGCTAATTTCTGTGTATTGTTTCATTTCTTATCTCCTTTCCACTTCTCCCTCTAAGATTGTCATTTTTGTTTTTTGCTGCAGGGATCATCTTGTACACGCTCATTCAGTTTCATTCGACCCCGGCCATCATCACGAGTGCTCTCATTGGGCTGGGCATCGTCTTTTGCGGCTGCGCCATGGTACACAACGTCTTTATATGGCAGAAGGTGAGGTCAGCAGAGTCAACTGTCCATTCAGAAATATTATAATGTCGAGACTCTACCAACGACATTAAAGTAGGCGAATTTGATTGACAAATACTTTCAATTAAGTATTCACGATAAAAAAATTAAAGTATCGCACCGAAGGGAATCTAAAAGATACAATTTTTTCTTTTATCACGCTACGTTGAAGTCTAATTTTTCCCAGTGTACCTACCTCAATTTGTAACTTTGAATTGAAGAGAGCACAACTATGGGGAGCAAAAAAGTAAAGACCAAAAAAACATTGCATGTCAGGCTGATGGACTTCGGGTTTCAGCAAAATCACTGATAACTGACCTTTTTCTTTTCTCTTGTGCAGGAAAAGACGAATGCTGTAAAGGAGTTGACTGCAGAAAAAATAGCCAGTCAGCGAGGAATTAGTGTGATATCATCAGCCAAGTTGCGACCTTTACCCAATGCAACTTTGGATCTGAGTTCTGTCACCACTACACCCCATGAACTCTCCACTCTAGTCTAAGTCTGTTGCTCCCAGGAACCTAGCTCTCTAGTGCTAGAATAACTAAGATTTCTTTTAGGAGAAAGAAAGGAACATTCCTGTCTGTTCATGCCGAGGTTGGCCCATGAATTTTTATCATTCAAGAAGGTAGAAGAGAGTGTCAGAAAACACCCTTATTTAGAATATATCTCACTGGGACTTATTTGATAGTCTCTAGAGTGGGTAGGTTCTCAGGCACTTAAAGTGCCACCTAGCCTCTTTCAGATAAAAAGCTATTGTAGGTACCTGATTTTTCTTTCCGTATGGTGGATCTACCGTCAGTTAGCTGTTGGTGTCAAACTAGTGTTCAATTAATTGCAACAATTAAATTTTAAAAAACAATTTTTTTTTTAAAAAAAACAAAAAAATTTAGAAAGTACTATTTTTATTCTCAAAAAACAAAGGCAGGCATAGCTATGAAATTCATAAACATTTGCACAGTTAATAGCTCTGGTTTATCATCTGTATTTTATTTTTTGTTTGTTTTTATCAATTAAACAACATTTGCTGAAGTGTTTAATCTAACTGGTACAATGAATTGCACGCTATATTTCGACCCTGAGAGCAATTGACTATTGCAGTTGAATCCCCTGAAAACTATGAGATGTTTTAGATATGAGTCAGTAAACAATTTCAAAAGGCTTTTGTTCAACTGCATCTCCAAGTTGGAAAGGCATAACTAAAAATTTCCTTAAGAATTTAAGTACAACAAGATCTCCAGAAATACTTACTTTTTTCATTATTGTACATTTTAAATTTTAAGTGCCTTCTATAAAGTGAAATGTTGCACTTTTCACCAAGTTAGGATACTTTTTCTTCTGAAGAACTTAGATGTACAGTCCACAAGTATTCTCAATCTTTTTTATGAGTTATTTGATTTTTACTCAAAAAAGAGAAGATAAACTTTTATGTTCTTTTTTATAGGTTGCTCGAAATCTATTGAAAAGAAATTTAAAGTTAGTTTTCTGGAATTATTCAAGAACTATTATCCACATCATTTGTAGCGGAAAAGAAATCACTATTTATTATATTTTAAAGTTAAAAACCTTTTGAAGACTGATAAGTACATCCTGTTGTTTTATCTTGATCACTGTAAATTGAGTGATAATACAGGCATGAGATATTTTCATATATTTTTCAAGTTCATATTTTCTGAAGCAACCCAAAAAAATTGTCTGTCACTGACATATCTACAAACCTCATACTTAACTTAATAAAAATTTACCCTAGGAATCCTTGTTCTCGCCTCTAGTGCCTTTTAGGTGTTGTAAGTAAGTGTAAATTACTTGTAAAAATTATACATTTGTAAATATAGATATACATTCTGTTTGTTATAAAATTCGATTACTTTTACAAAATATTTTCAATATAAGATGTTTTAAACTACCGAACCTTATTGAATTTTGGATTATTTGTGGGAGTTAAAGATTCCCTTCCCTCCTCCTAAATCTAGACTATTTTTATTTGAGGGAAAAACTTTCTACATCAATTTTTTTTTTTTTTTTTTTTTGATTCTGCAGTTTAATACCAAAACTAGAAAAAAAAATTAGGATGTTATGAGTTATGTAGCACCTTACATTTTTAGGGAGTAAAACAGAACCCATCAATTTGTTTTTACAAAAATATAACACAGTGTATAATAAACACTGATACTCATTGGCGTGCATTGTGACTCAAATTCTAATTTTTGGTTTCTCTGGCCTTTATTTCCCCTCAGAATAGGATGAATAACCTAGCGTTATTCTATCAGTTGGACAAAGACAAAGATTAACAGTAGGTAATGCACCAGTTGCATTAAGTTTCATCCGAGGTAAAGTAGGTCTGAAATTTTATTCCGACATGAGACTTAATGTTAAAGACAAATTTTAAGGACTGTTTTCATGTTCAACATATATTTTCCCCAACTTCGGATTCAAAACCTCTCCTTATTAATATTTCTCAAATTTGACCCGGTGCGTTCCTATTAAACTCTGTTCATATGAGTTTTTTTTCAGTGCCATTGGGAATAGATGCTCTCACAAGTCACAATTCCCGCATGAATTAAACAGCATTTGACAGGGTTTATGAATGAATCTTTAAGATAAAAACACACCAACTCTGGAATTTAAAAATGCCCATATTCCATGAGATATGCGAGATTTCCATAAGAGCCATTAGAGATGACGTACCTATGTCACCTAAGCCCTTTATGTGTTCCAAAGTAATTGTCCTCTGGCTTTTTCTTCGACCAAATTCCTTTCAAACTGCGCTGTTTTTGTATCTTATGAACATTTTCATCTTTCTGAGTTGGTGTTGTTTCATTCTCTTTAATTCAAACTATCCAAAGGAAATTTGAAACATGACAGATTTTAAGGGTATAAAAAAAAATGAGACCCCATACCCTGAAAAGAGTTTAAATTAGTGTTACAAGATTAAAAATAAAGTTCAAACATTCCTTTCATCTAGATCTTGGAGGATCCCTCTTTTAAAAATAAGAAATTCTTCAATGTTTCAAAAAAAGAGAGTGACATTATTGAAAAATTAAGGTTTTGATTGTTTTAAGTACAGAGATTCTCTCAGCCTTAGATATTTTGTAAAAAATTGAGGATCTGAACTGAATTTTCAGTCCCTGAACACAGGTTTGAACTCTCTTTTTTTTTGTGTAAGTACGTGTGTGGTGTACACATGGTTTCAAATATGTGGGTTTGCAGGTGTAAGCCCTCAATGTGATATGTTTTCAACACTAGTTTAATTAGGGAAGTTCTCAACCTCTACATGTTCTGCCACTATTATTTGGTCTATAATGCAGTTACCATAGGAACCCGTAGCCGAGTGAGAAGAATAATTTTTCTTTGCACTTGCTACAGAATCTCATGGTCAGCTGTGTCTGAAAATGGCTGAAATAGCAGCTGTTTGAAAAGTGCGTCAAAAATGGAGACTTCAAGTAAAATCTTATTGGTGTACAATTTACTGCAGTCCCAAAACACTGAAAGAGCCTTTAAAAAAAATAATGCCTCAAGCAAGATTTTACACTTTTACAAACTCCTAAATTGTCTCTCATCTAGAACGAACACAGAAGCTATCAAAAAAGCTACCTTAAAGAGGCTGAGGGTTCTTAAAAAAGAGATGATGTTTTGTGTATCAGAGAGATTGAATATTGTAAGGAAAAGAGTGCAAGGCTACTTTGTGCAGCAAAAGGAGGAGAAGAACACACTTGTGAAATTTTCAATCATACTGGATAGATTGCTGGTTGGTGTTTTGGAAAACAATGAAAAAGTGTTGTGTGGTAACAAGGAGGTCTGGTGTATTCACAAGCATATCAAAAATGTTATGGTGCATTGCAAAGACATTTTATTTTGTAACTCGATGACCAGAAGTACAGTTATCGAGGTTGTGATGAAAGATGACCTGACATGGTGGAGGTTTATCATTCTCACAGCTCTTTTTCTAAGCCAGATTGACTGTGGCGAGATGCATGAATGTAACTCGGAAGAATATGCAAAGAAAGTTGTCAAATATTTGGATACGCAAAACGGATGGGTAAGTTAGCTACAAATGTTGTTCCAACACCTTGACTGGGAATCTAATTTTAAAGCAGGACAACCTATCAAGCTATTTTTGAATTTTTCTGAAGCGAAAGAACAATTTAATCAGACAGTATTAAAACTTAAAAAGTTCAAAAAATAAAAAATTGACTTGTTGAGGAAAGCTCTTCTTTTTTAAGAGGCTCTCCATAATCTGTGTGAAGATTATGCAAAGAATCTTAAAATTGAATATGCTTTTTGAAATTAAAATCATTTCGTTAATTCATTCTGTTTAATAACTCAACTTATCAAAAATTACATCTGCTCATAACTTCAATATAATTAAGCAGGATTTTCAAAATTGGACTAATTGAATTGATCATGAGCCACTTCAAAGTCCTTACACTCTTAAGGAGCATTAAATAGCCTTTTCGACCTTTATCTGATACATTCTCTGCTGAGAAAGTAAATATTTTCTTCTTCTCTAAAAAACTTTTTGGACTTGTGAGGTCTTAAAGTCGATTCACTCCATTGCTAGAAACAAATGTTCTTTAAATAAAGAGATTTCAAATTTTAGCTATTTAATGATGGGGTACTGGACAATTGTCTACTATTATTTTGCCATGTTTAACAATGAATTGTTCCCTCAAGATAAGCTCATCAAACTTTACTAAAGCTCCTTTTCAACATAAACCACTTACTGACATTAAACAGGACTTAGCAGTGCTGTCTGATCACTTTCAAGTTAACATGGCAATGACGCAGAAATGTTTAACTTGGTTACTTGTATAACGAGTTCTGCCTGCTTGAAGACCTGAATTCGTTTTAAACCCTGTTTAGCATAAGTTAGCTTCCTGGTGATTCGTCACGATTTATGGTGTGGTCGAACTGGCATACAATATATCGCATCTGATAGGTAAAAACTCTTGGCAGACTTTGAATTTTTAGCCAAAAAAAAAACAATAGCTCCGGCGCATGAGCCTAAAGAGTCATTCTAAACTAAAATATTGGCAAAATTCAGAGAAATGAAAACAGAATATTTCTTGGAAAAAAAACCCGCATTTGATACAGAACTCAATAATTATATCAAGTGCGAGGTTTTCTTCTGAACAATATTTTGCTTTCATTTCTCTGAATTTTGTCAATTTTTTGGTGTAGGATTATTCTTTAGGCTCATGCGCAGGCGCTATTTTTCATTTCATTCGCTGAAAAATCAAAATCTGCCAAGAATTTGTACTCGAGCGATAGGATATATCGCACGCCATTTCGACCACGCCAGAGACCATGACAAATCACCTTAACTTCCCCATCTGCTTAAGTTAAGGTCTTTCCAAACTGAAAACAACATTTTTACGATCAAAAGTTGTTTCATTCATTGATAACCTTTCTTGATTTTTCAAAAATCTGCTAAAGCACCTCAAAAGCAAATAAAAAACTGCATCAGACATATCTGCAGAAGAAAACAACTTGCAAGACTGATTGATTCCTTTATACTTCTGCGATGCTGGGGTTACTTAGCCAGTCAGACTATGACTTGATACACAGTTTTGCAATATCCATCACTCAACAAAAGAGATTTCTGTACGCAAAAGCTACAAAATTTTACCCATTAAAATATCTTGGAAAAATTCAAAATGTAAAAAAATAACCATAAATGTCAACAGTCTCAACCAATTATATTTCATCGTTTTGAAAAACAAAAGAAAATGACTGAAGCAGGGCGATTGTTGAACATAACGATGAACATAGTTGGATCACTCTTGCTGGATGATGTACACTTACAAAGAAAGGTGCAAGCAAAGCATTGTTTTTCCCCGTTTCAGGTTCATCTGGAAAATTACCTGAAGATTCAGAATGTCTTACACGATGGTTTCCAAGATAATTTGAATGGAGTGGTATGCAGTGTTGTCATCTTAGCCGTTTTTTTCCTGGGAAAATTGTGAATAAAATCAATTTGCCAGGATACCTGCTGGCTGATTGCACCTTTTAGTTCAATCAGTGATGATCAGTTCATATCTTTATGTTACCATCATCAATATTTCATAAATTTTTTTAATTAATTGAGACAAGCAGATGAAGCCTTTTCCAAAATTTCTTATGATTATCAAAGGATCTCTCCAAATGCAACAGCAAAAAAAGAGCTTAACATGATTTAAGAGGGAACTCCGTTCACTCCATTACTTGAGATTTCGGAAAGATTTGTCATTACTCGGATGCATTTTTACTTTGTAGGATGTAAATTATTTCAAAACATTTACCTTTAAGGTTGCATGTAGTAAGATAAAAGATTGTAATATGTCCACGATGGGTAACTTGAAATACTTGTGAGTAGGGTGGAACATGGAAACCTTAGGTCATGGAATCAAAACGCCTGACTCAGCTTTTGAAAACCTTTCAGGATTTAAAGAAGAGCACAAAAGCTTAGTTGGACATAAAAACATCTTCTCTTGGTACATTGGACTTGAAGTTTATCTTGATGGGATATCTCAGCTAATTTTCACTGGTTTTGGGGGCGGATCCCAGCCCTTCCTCACACTCCCAACCATTGAGAAATTCCTAATTATTTATTTACAACACTCGCAGTGCCAGTTAATACGTTTTGGCCTGGTATCAACATCATTGAGATCACACGCAAAGCCTTAAAGTACATTCTGTTTTTGGTCATTGCCCGAAGATGTTTCTATATCCAACTGAGCTTATTTACTTTTTTTTAGGTTGCCAAGTGTCAACGAAAGCCGAGTCATATATTTTGATTCCATGACTTTTGGCCCCCACACTCTTCTCTACTCAAGACAGTTGTAGTTGCAAAAGTGAGTGATAAAGGCTGATTGGCACATATTAACATTTAAGAACCCCTGAACTCTTATATGTGGAGCTGAGCTTATTACCGCGTGAAATGGATGTTCAACTGCTGATTAACATCTCAATCACTGAGCAAATAACCTGTTTAGTGTACATCATGTTAAAATTCAGACAGAACTTAGAAAACTGTCATTTTGGTTTTCAAATCATTAGAGGGTTTTTACGTATCTCACTTTGAAGATGCATAAGTGACGATGAATGGTTTTAGGGTATTATATTAATGTGGGTACATTTGGAGATGGGACGAGTAAATGAATTCGTACTTTAATGACATCTCATGAGCCAAATTTAAGATTTATGGCCTCAGCCAGGCTGATTAAAAACTTTCACACCACTCTGACACGAAAACTGTCTGTTCTACTATGGATAAGATCAAACCCTTTTTTCTATCAAACATTTCTTTATCATTTTCACATACAGTGCAAACAATTTTCAAAAAACCTATTGTGAACGATGATAAAATAAGAAAAATTTAAAAAAAGTCAGAATATTTTCTTTACAAATTATCAATTTATTACTAACAAAAATCAAGTGTGACATTGATCTGTGAGATAGATTTAATGAATCCTGACATTTTGAGAAGTTAAGCTTGTAAAAAATAAAAAATAAAAAAAAACAACAGTTCTTTCTCTTTGCAAGAGAAAACTGATGTTCACAATTTAAACAGGGCTAGAACTTTGTTCTGAGAGGAGTAAACTATTCTTACAAAAAAAGCATAATTACATGTTATTCCTTGAGATGATTCAGTTGAACAAAAATAGTCTCCAGCCTTTGCCATCATTGGCACCATGAGAGTCTTCTGTTGTTCAAAAGTCTTAAATTTTAGGACCTGAGGAGAACAGAGAACCTGACCATTTAGCTGCGAGTGGTTTATTTTTTTTTCTTTCTTCCTCAGCTTTCCGTCTTTCTTCCTGTTGTTCCTGAAAATTCAATAGTTAAATGTGAAGTACACAGTGCACACCTCAGTTCCGATTTAAATCTCATTTGAGAAGAGTTCAGTAAGGGCAAAAAAATCAGGCTACATAATGAGGGTAAAATGCTACCAAGAAGAGACTCCTTTCTCAAAATTTTAAAAAATATCATGCAAAATTTCAGCCTAATCTGTAATGTAATTTTTTTTACTGCAGGTAGAAAAATATAAAATACCGTAGAAAATGACACTTTCGTTTACTATATCACACTTTCCCCGATGATAAACTAGAAGGCATCTAGGCGACTTCATCAATCCTTCACCTCTGGAATCATCTCACCTATTTGCAGCTTGATATTCAGTGTTGTTTTCCTGCTGTAGGTGGGCAAAAATTAAAGTACCGAGGAAGAAACAAATTTTTCTCTTCGTCGGGACTTAAAACATAATATCTCTGAAGAAAATTGATTTAGAAATATTTGCCATCAACACGACTCTTTCTTAAGACCTCAAGAATCTTGGTGCCAAATGTCAATCTGATTCCTTGAGTAGTTTCTCTACACCAAGTGGGCTAACATTAAAAAATAGAAAATGTTTAACGATTCTTTAGGTAGAATTTTCTTTCAGTGGTTGACAGCTGCAGCGGCCACAGGGCACTACTAGTTTCTTCATGTTTTTCCATTTTTAAAGCATGTCAACAAAAGCTTGCAACACCAAAAAAAGGACTGGTAGTCAACACCACAAAAAATGGCTGGTGAAGGGCATATTTAATGACTGGCTTGGGTTGCTGTTCAACAATTCGAACAAAGGTGCGTTGGCTCATTCAAAGGGCCTGATTTTGTCAAGGCCAATCAACCTGTAAGCAATATACACTGAGCCACCCCTAATCTGCCACCTTTTGTAGCACTTTTTGCAGTCACAAAGCCAATCTTGAGTACTAATGTCAACTTGCTGACAGATATGGGTAGATTTATTTTGCATGCAAGTCCAAGCCAAAAATTGATTTAAGTTTATCAGCAAAGCCTGGAGGTGCTTCTGGACCGTTAGATTTGAATTCCTGGGAGTCAATTATCTATGAAAACATATTTTACCGTGGTATAGAATTTAAATCTGGAGGGAGGAGACACATCAACTTGTTACTCAATTAAAAAATGCTGATTAAGTTGAAGACATTTTCTATCAGATTAGGTTCGATAAAAAATCATTATTTACCAGAAACTTGCGTTGATTCTCCTTGAATGTTTCTAAAGGGTCATCGAATTGGCGATAATATTGCAAAACTTCTCGTACATCTTCTACTTGATTGATTGCAATTGCTAAAAAAAGAAAAGAAGAGTTAAGACCGAAAACTATCAGCAAGGCAGAGTGTATAGCATATTATTCTATGGTATGCTTAAAAAGCTATCTAGATATACTTAATGACTGTATTTTAAAATTGAACATCGATTGTAGAGTTTTCAGTATTGTTTTGTAATTACAGGGCGCATTTGTTTTGTGAATCATCTGTCTAGAAAGTAGACCTCTGTGACAATAACGGATTGTGAAACTCCCAAACTTGTATCTCGTTTGGCTTGTTTTAAAATTCCCACACCTATTCAATCTTTTTAATAAGAACCCATCAATGTCATTCCATGAAGTTTTCACAGAATTTTCTTCACACAGAGAAGAATAATCGTGAAAGTTTTAAAGCATTGATGTCGAGTAGTTTTCTGTTTAAAGAATACAGTATGACAGGAGGTCTGCAACATTGCAAACCGAGATACATGGTTTATGATTTTCACCATTCATATGTAATTTAATGAGGGCCAAAAGTTAATAGTAATACTGTCCTAAAGAAAGAGATATATTGTGTAATGTTGACTCCTTGCAAATACGGCCATAATAAATGAAAGGTACTCACTTTGTAAAAATGCTGCAAGATCCACTAAAGTACGGTCTGTATCTTGACCTTTCCATCTTGGGATCACCAAAGCATTGTTCGGGTGCAGCTTGACTGAATCTGGATTCCAGTCGACAACGATTACTTTACTTAGGTCACGATTGATACAGTCCAAGTTTTTTACATGGTGTCCATCGACAAATTCTGTTGCATCTCTTACGAGGCGATATGAAATCATTTGTTTCGGATCTAATGAGTCAATAATAGGGAATACAGTCTGTAACATTCATAAAAACAGCTAAATTAATAAATAGGCTCCGGGCAATACCCTCACTGATTCTGGCAAATACTCTCATCCTCAGTTGTGGTAGCAGAGCAAAAAACAAATTCTCTTTTTTATCTTCAAAACAACTACAGCTCTTAAGGTCCCAACTCTAATCAATTGAACGAAATAAAGAATAATTAACCTAACTAGGTACATCACATATCGCCTAATTGCCTCTCTTTTTTATTTTTTAAATAGAAAGCTCAAAGGAAATTTTGTGAGAATATTCTTCACAATCAATAGGAATTTCACAGAAAGTTACCGGGCATTATTTAATTTTTAGTTTTCTGTTATATAAGTCGAACACGAGAGCAAATTAGGAGACATGGTATATAGTCTGGCTGCTACTAGATATTGCTGATCAGAGAATAGGTTCAAAGTGGAAGTAAAGAGAAATGAGTTTTGTGGGGTAAAATGTTTCCGGTTTCTGAATTATTTTATTATGATGAACAGCCCGATAATTTTTTGCCATGATAATTGATAAAAAGTAAAATTCCAGCACTTTCCAAACATTTCACCGTGCTTCTTTCTAAAAAAAATACTTACAAGTCCTTGCTCAGCGGTATAAATCACTATTTCAAAAAGTGGAGGTCCTACTTTTTCAAGGAAAGCATCAACATTGGGTCGTTTTTTGAATCTCCAGCCAGTTTGATACTAAAAATTAAAGAGAAATAAGATTACAAGAAAAATACATGCACTTAGGTGTAGAAAAAGGAGCGTGGCGCTCCTTTTACCAGTAGTGCAGTAAAGTAAAAGCAAAAGCAAAAGCAAGCAGTAAGCAAAAGTAGTACATTGTTTCAGAAATAACGTTCAACATAATTTTGTAATTGGAAACAATAGTTTAAAATTGACGCAAGAAATTGCAAAACGTTGTTTCAAAAGTATTTTATAATATTTCTGATTTTATTTTAAAATGAAGAGAATATATTTAGGACGATACTGTTTGCACAACATTATTCTGTCTATTGCGGTCATTCCTTGACAAACATTCTCCGCTAGCATTCACTGGTGAATAAAAAGTTTCAGAATATTTGATGTGCTTCAAAAACTGGCCAACTCAGAAAAAATAGAGTCCGTTTTATTGCAGAAAAATTGTTTTCAGGGTGATTTGCATCTTTTATTTCATTTATTGATAGTTTTCATTTTAGATTGAATAGATATGTACAAGTTCCCTTTGCTCATAAAGGACCACATCCATGGTTTAAAAACGCTCATATTTTACTATTGAAGGACTGAAAAGTTATATTTTGATGGCTACAGGGTTCGTTTCAGGATCTAAATAGCATGTGCTTCAAACGTTGTCTTTTCACCATAACTTAGGGCTGAATTCAACTTATTTCCATTTTCTGGAATTTTTCCTTCTTCGCAGTCGGGCACTTTTCGAAACAAGCAGTTCAATTATGCAACTTACCGTCCAATCTGGATGAACTAGTAGATCCGTTAATTCCAAAATTAACGTGTAGGGTGGTTGATGGTAAGGTGGTTCGAGAGGATCTGGCAGTAACTTATCTCTTGAGGGCTTTTTCAACATCTGAAATGATTGCCAAACATCAATGAAGAAAGCAATACTCTTTTGTTAAAGAAAAATCAAAGAAAATCATTATAGGTAGAAACTTGCTATATTAATTTAAGACCAGTTTCAAAAAAATAAACTAGAACTTAACTACCTACAGAGTTCAAACCAAATTAAACCATACTTAAAATAGTGCACTTAATAAAAACATTACGAGGCCCTCAGCAGTGACTTTGTTGATGCCAGTTATTCCTTGTTTTCAACCTTTTATTAGCCTAACTGCGGTACCAATTTCTCGAATTTTTTTTTTTTTTGAAGGATGAAAGAGGCACCCTTTAAAAAGCTGCCATGGCTTAGTTAGTAAGTAAAAGTTTTAAAAAAAGAAAAACTTGCCACCAATGATCAGCAACATCAAGAGCTTCTTTGCACCCTGATTCATCTGACTATTTACTTAACTTACTTTATTCCAACTCTGTAATTCGGCAGCTATCCTTGAGAAGAGTTGTTTGACTGGCGGTAAATGACTAAATTCATCTTCAATAATATTTCCATCTGCATCTCTTTTCTGGGGACCTATTACAGGAAAGGAACAAAACACACAAAATTTAAAAAAAAAACATTTTTCAGAGAACTTAAAGATTTGTAAGAGTGAGTTTTGTTAAAAAATAGTTTCACTCATGGCTTTTATTCTTTGCTAGCAAGGGAGAAGATAGATGAAAAGATTGAAATTCCTCCAAATAATACAGTATGCGGCCCAGCATCCATACACATCCCATACACACGTTCTCATTAGGTAATGCCTAAAGGAGGACCTGATACTACAAAAATTTCAGCCCCACCTCTCCCAGGATTAGCAGATAGGAAGTTTGATTTGAAAAGTTCATTAAATTCAGATTGCTGAGAACGACATATCAAAAAATATTGAAATTTAGCTGGAGCTGAATTCCTTGGTTTTAAATTCAGGATTCTTTGGCTGCTGCCCACTTTCTTCATAAAATTTGTGTTTCTCTTCATGAATAATAAGTGCAAAGAGTAAAAGTAAAATTTGCCCATAGAAATCAATTCAAAATAGTGTTGTTATGAATATACCAAAGATTCTCTTCTATTATTGATTGAGGCCGTATCTTGTGTAGAAAGAGAAGGTACAAAGACTTTACTAATCATGTTGGCATTGAACAATTTTGTAAAATGCCATTTTTCAGCAAACGCTTACAATTTGTTCAAAAGATGAAGTTAGTAGATTCTACTGGAGGCCAGTTCACGCTAGTCTTGTAAGTATTATGAGCTTGTGGGGAACGACAAATTTTGGAGAATTAATTTTACGTGAATAATACATACCCAATTCATAAATTAAAAATCCTCCACCAATACCAAATGATGCACCCAAACAAATAAAACTAAGTTTCATAGTCCGCCAGTAGGATTCTCTTTCTTTCCTTTGAGCTTCCTCATCTTCATCTGGAGGAGCTTTTGACCCTCCTCCTTTGTCTGATTGTGAATCTTGTTTCTCGCTGAAGAGATTTGTGGAAGAGTGAAACAGACACAAAGATTGATTCATACAGCAATGGGGTGCCTTAGAGTTGTTTAGCGTCCTGAAACCACTGGAAGAGAGGGCCAGGGATTCGGATATTCTTAAGTTGATTTGCGAATGCCTCACTGAGGAAGTATAACTTTGACCAAGTTTGTGCCATGCAGTAAAGGACGAGGAAGCTGAAAAACAAAATAATTCCAAGTTCTTAGGACCTGATAAAAATCCGGACAAACTTTGATTTTTTCAAATTAAAAAGAACATCAGATTGCCCCTGAGCAGAGTTAACTTTCATGTAAAATCTTCTCTGCATCTCTTTATTCATCATAATTATGATTCGCCCACCTGATGGCGATAATCATAATGATTTGAATATTGAATAAGTTCAATTCTGTGTGGCAATTGTGACTGCCAATGGCAATAAGTAGGAGGAAGCCAAATTTTGGGGTAGCAATGTCATGTGCCATATTTTGGAAGTTAGTCAATTGATCCCCCTCACCTTATAATGAAGGCTTCAAATTTTTTATGTACGAGGACTCGCTGAAAACATATCCTCAATTTCAAAAAGATTTAAAGTTTGATGGAAATTTCTCGAATTTCTTTGAGGGTGGCGGAAAATTATACATCCACCATAAGGTAAGAGCCAAGGAATAGCGTTCTAGACATATCATTCTTACACTGGCATTTGGTAAGAGCCAAGGAATAGCGTTCTAGACATATCATTCTTACACTGGCATTTGGTAAGTTCATCCTGAAACCAAACCTTCAGTTCCTCGCAATGATGAGACCAAAATACTTGACGAACGTAGTTAAATGTAAACAGGAGCTATGACAACACTTTGTCGCGAATGGAACCTGACGTGAATGGAGGCATGATCCACAACAGGCTTTGACATCCACAGACCAAGGTGGATTCAGAGGAATGTAGCCAAGATTTGAACCTTGATCAACAACTATTTTTCAAGCAGTTCAGCGTTTCATTGCATTCTACTAAACCGTACTCCAGGACGAAAAACAGTGCAATGCCTCATGTTTCATCGTGCACCACTGCGGTCTGGATAAAACAAGTCCTAAGTATACAGATTGTAAGCTACCCACATTAGAAGTTTGGTTTAAAGTTAAGTCCTGAAAAGCATATGTACCTAATTTGGGTTAGCACATACCAATTTCATGCGCTATATTTATATAAATGGCTAAATTTGGAAACTACATGTACCAAGTTGCGGCAATTCAAAATTTTTGGGTAATATGCTTTCTTCTCTCGATGAAAAACTTGTCAGATCAGTATTTCATGAAATTGCTATGATCCCTCTCCTTGACTGTAAGGATGTTCTCAGAAAACTTCTGGTATAAAGTTGGCTCATTCCCGGTGTAAAAATAATACAGAGATAAAACTTGGGAACGCTTGAAAATTCACAAATTTTACGTGATAGTTTCATCATTCTCCATGAACGACTGAAGTGAGACTGAGTCGTGATCAAGATTTAAAGTTATTCACTTGACCATTCTTATGTCAGCCATTAAAGTGTCAAAGTTGTTGTAATTATTTTCTAAACTAGTTTGCTGAGGGTTCAATCAGAATCTGAGAATTTACGCGATTCATACACAGACTTCTTAACCTAAAATTATCGAGTCATGTCTTACCGTAACTCCTGTCGGATGCACTGTTGTGAACTGATCTACTGGAATCATGGCTGAGAGATGCAGAATTGCATGCAGTGACATTCTTAAAATTGTTCACGAAATTATTCAGGAGTTTCTTTGAATTTTTTATACACTTCCACTGAACTCCAGCCATTTCGGCTATACATCAACATAACCAAGAAAGACCGACCACAAGCATGGCTGGTTCAAGAGACGGAGAATGATATTGGGGCAGAGGGGGAGGAAGAGAGAGGGAGCAGGAACACCCAAAAACTTTCACAGTTCCTGGTTAGCCGTTTGTATCCAGTCTTCCCACCGGCAGTACATTGATGTACAGCAAATTGCCTACGTCGCCAACGCATTGCTTACAACTTATATCTTATTATATTATGTACCTCAAAAGTTTAAAATGCTAACCAAACCATGGCTCGCCTTGTTAATCAAGTGTAGTAAATTAAATCCATTCAAATATATTTATTAATGCAACATTCTCTTCTTCTGATGCGCGGTCCTGCGATCGACCAAGAGTGATTGATATCTTCTGTGATATCTCATCGCGAACTTCCGGAGACATGTTTACATTTCGGCTAAGGTTAGAGACCGTCGTGAGGTTCAGATTACGCGAGCTGGAGCTGATTGAATTTGGACGCGAGTAATTTCCTGATGTGGTCGCAGTTGTAGTTTATTATAAAAACTATTGTAGATATTTTTGTAAGAAATTTCATACTAGTTTAAAGCGTCCCCAACTTAACCTTAAACTTCGGTGATTTCTTGCAGACGTGTAAACAGTCTAATTCAGTGATTAGTGTTGTGGATATGGATATCACATCTTAGTCTGCAAGCCATGAGCTATTCCGTTTGTTTATCTCATTTTTTACCTGAAGTCAGCTTGTGACTCTATGTTGACCAAATGCATTGATGATATTTTCTTAAACTCTGTGACTTAATATGGTGGAATAAATTTCACCATGGCTTACTCGGTTTGTATACTTTTCATTTTAAATTGCCCATTAGTTTTAGTATCCTAGTAGGCCTCTACTACCTAATCCCCGTAGACTCCATTGACTTGGAACCAGTCTTGTGATACCACTCTCTGTCGTATTTCCTCTGGTTCTCTGTGAACAAGCTCCTATACATTACTCATGAGTCTGACCCTGTTGCATACGCTGACAAATACCTGTTGTGTCAAGGTACCCGCAAATGAAAATACTGAAATCAGTGAAAGTCGGTAGTAATCACTTTCATTACCTCTAACGGCAAATGATGGATAACTGGGATAAAAATAAGTCCTTCGAATTTCCCCCTATCTTATCCCCTATTTCTTTCTGTAGTCTTGCAACTGTAATGAAGAAGTCTGTGATTCAAGATGAGTCGACAACAATCAGAATTTTTCTCCAATTGAACAAGAGAGTTGCAGAAGTTTCTTTCAAGTGCTTCCTAAATCAACCTCTTTTGAATCCACTGAAAACATCCCTAATATTTTTCAGTCTCTAAAACATGTTATTGCATCTAATTGATAGTGTTTCTCTCTCCATTTCACACTCAGTTTCAATTTTTGCTAAGCTGTCTCATGCGTCGCATTTGTTTGCATGTGCTATTCGCTAATAAAAATTATTTCCTTTGCCATGAGTGCCTACCTTTTTCAAGGCCTCTTCAACTGTGGGCCTCAAACAACAGTAATTCGGTTGCATGACAACCCACTTTTAGCTGTCCATAGCTGCAATCATAGTTCTCACACACTTGTTCCAAAAGTTAATTTTTGGGTAGATTTTTGGAAGCATCTTTAGCCGCCAATAATTCATTTTCTCCACTGTCTTCTATGAAATTAGTGTATAATAAATTCCCTGTCATTTTATATCCGTAGTCATCATGGTTATGTATGTTGCTTCAAAAATTGCAATGAATACATGTGATCCCTTATCATCAAGCTTTTAAGTTCTTCTGTATCAAATTGAAGTTAGTCCCCCAATTTGGTAGTTACTTTTCTGCAGTCGTTATCTAAGCGCATTGATGAAGTAATGGTGAAGGATCGCTTGAACTGAACAATGAGGGATACCTAAAGTTAAAACTGAGGCTTCTTTGATACCAAAAGATAGGCTAAGAGAACTGCGAGAGGTATACTTCATACTGGACCAGCATTTAGGTTCTGTGTGCATCTCCCTTTAATTTGAAGGAAACCCAATACTCCAGTGATTAAGTGAAGCTCGCTTATCATATTTTGAGACAATCATGTTCATGTCAGCTCTCATCAGTCTTGCCATTGGAAAACATGCATCAACCTGTTGAGAAATGCTGATGGGAGATTAACTTCTACCTCAATATATGATGACTAAATTGTACCTATTTTATTTCGCTAGTAAGTGCTCAGTCACATTGATAACATGACATGCAGATTTGATCCTCCAAGTGAAGGTCTCCCTCTTGGAGTTTAAAATTGTTTCTCAGCTGTAACTTTAAAGTGTATTGTTAAAGTAAACTTTTTAGAGGTGTCATTAGCTTTTTTGTAATTTGTTTTCTTTCCATTTGCTAGCGACGGCAATGTAGTTGTCCTATAGGGATGGAGGATTGACTTCGCTCATGATTAAGCCACGGTCAATCCTTGATCGTTATTGGATGATTGCATCACGATAGCTTGCAAGTGGAATGTAAACAAGTACCAACGGAGCTGACAACACCTCAAAGAACATTTGGAATTGAAATCAAGTAATGCTAAACTGTTAACATTATTCAACTTCATTTGAATCATCTGAGGGTTTACATGTTTTTTACTTTAAATGCCCAATACTGAATGATTTCTAGAGGTCGTTGGGACTGTTGCATTCTGTAAACAGTAGGACTAAACGATATAAGGTAAGTTTACTTCGATAATGCACCTTTAGTTACAGCTGGTCAGGTAGGCATCTAGACATAGATGCTTCTAGGAATGAATTGATCTCATCATCACTGGAAAAAATCATGAGAACCTGGACAAGATTTAGCAAGTGAATATGCATTGCTTGTAGTCAGCAGACTATCCTAACAGCTTTGCCAAAGCCCTGCAAAACAATTTTTTTAAAACCAAATTTGCCTCAACGGTCCATCTCCTCATAAATGTACCTCTATTAATTCTTGACTTAGCCTGTATGTCTAATGAATTATACTGTAGAAGGGAATTCAGGAATCTTATTAGGTTGATTTTATCTATCGTTTACTTTATCATGGCTCTATTTAAATGGAATTAATTTCTAATCATTCTGTTTCGCAGTGTGTCAAGGTGATTTTTGAAATTGGCCATGAAGCAGCTCTGCGTAACAAGCGCACCCAAGAGGGCTTTACCCATGACTGGGAAGTTTTTGTCCGGGGTGCTGACAATACCGACATCCACTACTTTATTGATAAGGTCGTCTTTCATTTGCATGAAACCTTCCATAAACCAAAACGAGGTATGACCATTTTTTTTTGTAAAACTGTAGCCTGCTGAAAGTACCAGCAATAAAATTTTAATGTCCAAGATGATTCTCCATGTAAAACCACTTGCTTTATTATTCAGCTAAATAAGTCTGTGAAAGAGTGCCAAATTTCATTTGACCCATCAAAAATCTCCAAGCGAAATGTCAAGTTTCTCCTAGGTTTTATTCAAAGCTAGCAAGTTTTCAAATTCTGACAGTTACAAAGAGGAGAAACCAATCAGAAAGTGTACCTATTTAGTGAATTCCTAGATTGTTGGCGAAATGCATTTGGCAAGTAAAACCCTCTAAACACCTTCAGCTACCATCTTTCTGACCCATTCAAATTTCAAAAACT
Organism: Bemisia tabaci; assembly: GCF_001854935.1. NCBI lineage: Eukaryota > Metazoa > Arthropoda > Insecta > Hemiptera > Aleyrodidae > Bemisia > Bemisia tabaci. The sequence continues at coordinate 271,756 of NW_017552802.1, forward strand.
TGAACGTGTACAACAAATCCAAATTATCCATCTGCATCTCTTTTCGATTCATTGTCAGTTCATTTATGTCTTTCCTTTTACAAGATTTGCCTACAAAATCGTTGAGTTAGGTTCTACTTTTTATCATGTACTACTTGTTATCCTCCATCTTTACCTCTGTTTCCTTTTTTAGTTATTAAAGACCCGCCGTACAAGGTTAAAGAGTCCGGCTATGCTGGCTTTTCTTTACCGATTGATATCTATGTAAAGTCAAAAGATGAACCACGAAAAATCAAATTCAATTACGATCTCACTTTGCAACATAGTGGTCCTCCAATCTCAAATATAATTCGAGAAAAGTATATCTTCAACAATCCTTCAGAGGACTTTCGACGGAATCTAATCAAAGGTGGTGGTGTAAGTATGAACTTTTTAAATTTACTATAGCTTTTTTGTGAGCAGGATTCAACCCTTAACTTGAATGTTTTTACAATTTTTAGTGATGTGCCCTGACCTTAGCATTGCCTTTACATAGCAGTTTACCAAGAATCTCCATGGCTTTTCTGACCCCTTGAAACAGGCGGCAGAAAAACAAGTTTATGCTGTGCCAATGATCTAAAATGTTAGCCTATCAATGCGCACATACTTTCTTTCATGAAGGGTGATAAAGCTCGTTCAACGTAATGAGAGACAAACAGCAAATCTTGTTTACATCATTACTCATCTGTTGGGTCATTTTTTTTACTCAACATATGATGAGCAAGTTCTGGGTAATATTGCTTGAATTGTTTAACTTAATCTAGGTAAATTTAGCTAAAAAAAAAATTATCTTCCTCCGTAGTAAACACCTTCTGTACAATTGGGTGTAAAGTGACAGCAAACAATCTGCAGTCTAGATTTTAAATTACCTCACAGTTATTACCTACAAATTTTGGCCGATCTGTACTGTCACTGCGTTTGGTGCCTTTCCTAACAGTAGATGTAGAAGCATTCAATAATTGTTCACATTTTGTTTGTTACAGATTGGAGTTGGCAGTGAAAGTTTAACCAACAATAGTCACAGTAATGCTAGTTTAAATTGTATTACTTCCGCAGCGAATAATGAAAATAAAGTACAGTCTAGTTTATCATCTAAGTCAAAACCTACCAGTGACAGTCAGTCTTTGAAAAAACACAAAGTCAAGGTAAGTTTTTTTTTTTTTTTAAGGCTCCTCCATTTTGTCCGCACGGTTGATGTCTAGTTCAGTCTTTTTCACAATGAACTCTATGTTTAGCAACCTGGAGTTTATGCCAATTTTTCTCTTAGATCTTTTTCTACTCATTACAAAAAGGTATTATCAGAGCTGGATATAAGTTTTTGCCGCCCAGTGCAAAATAATTCCCTCCATGGTCCATCTGTCTGGTGTTGTAAATGATGAGAATGTAGGGCAACGAAGGATGGCAGGCAATGTAGTGGAATTGGGTTAAAATTTCTAAATGAATCAATATCAGTAATATTAACTGAAAACTGATTGTGCCTTTTAAATTTTAAGAGGAAATATCATCTCTTTACATGTACTGTCATGGGGGCGTTTCTTATTCAAGTCTTAATATCGACCTCCTGTCCAAAGGATTTGATCCCAAAAATGTTGGATATCTTAAACTTGGAAAATATTCCTCCATTAATCATAATAATATTTCAAAGATCCAGCTGAGGTTAGAAAAAACTGCTCCAACTAAGGTTCCTTGGGGCCCCATAGACTTGAAGATCTATTAACTTGAATTCTGAATTATTTGGTAAAGTCAATCACTACATTTTAAAAACCAAATGCTGCAGTGTGTAGAGATCATTAGAAAAACTCTCATTGAAAATAAAAGCTGAAGGAAGTCAGTCTTGTAGCCTCGGAGGTCAAAAACAACAAAAACCTCAAACTCAAGCGGTAATACATGTATCACTGCCTTGGTTCTCCACGTGGAGTCACGAACCTAACTTTAGGTGCTTCTTGCATGTAAACTGAGGCAGTTGACTCAAGAGTTTGTACCCCACCTTGGGCTTTTGATTTCTCCCAATTCGTTTTTTGGGTTGACAATCCCATTAAACACCCTAAAATTTTCATAATCTTATGCATTATCATTCCTTTCTTTTTTTTCTAGGAACCATCAAAAGCAGATGACATTAAACCAAGTAATTCATTTGCTGCTCTGTTTGGAACACCTATTAAAACTGTCAAAAAAGAAAACCAACAAGTGTCAAAGCCCTCAAATAAAGCTAGTTCTGCTACTGAGAAACACTCATCAGAGAAACAGGTGCGACAAACTTCTTCCTATCCCCCTACAATTTTCATCCTAGCTTTCTTTGCAGTGAATGGGCTGAGAAATGTGGTCGAAGTTTTAACCTTTCTCATCTAGCTATGTGATCTTATTGCAACTGAAATAATTAGTCAGTTTTACCCTCCCAAATGTTTCTTCAGAAGACCCCTCTCTAACTTATTAAACACCATCCTCTTGGTAATTCCCTAAATTCAGTAATGAATAATGTTCAACTGCAGAGGTGAGTACACAAAAAGTATGTAGAGCACAATAGTATGCGCTTAGAGTAGGCACTTTAAGTTAGAAGTGTCAAAATTGAGAAACCTGGATCTCAATTATGACTGGCAGATTTAATTGCCTATCAATGAGATTGTAATCTTCACTTTGCATTTAAAATTTCAGCTAGAATGCTTTATCTCTAATGTGTTTTATGTTCCTTCTCAACAGGTTCACTCATCTGAAAAATCATCGAAACACAAGAATGGAGCACATAAAGAGAAGGCGCTCGTCAGCTCTAAAAAAGATCATGAAAAAGATAAAGAGAAAGATAAAGATAAAGAGAAGGAAAAAGAAAAGGACAGAGAAAAAGATAAGGAAAAGAAAAAAGAAAGGGAAAGAGAAAAAGAAAGAGATAAAGAAAAAGAAAAGGATAAGGACAGAGATAAAGAAAAAGTAAAGGAAGAAAAACTTCAAAATCAGCCAAGTAGTAAAGAGAAAGTAAACCTGGATAAAGTTCAAAACCAGCAGAGTCTCAAAGAGGAGAAAAAGAAAGAAAAGCAAGAGAAGCAAGAAAAATATGAAGACAAACTGAAAGAGCATAAGGAGAAAGAAACCAAAGAAAAGTCGGATAAATCAGGTAAAAGTCACTCCGAACTGAAATTAGAAAAGAAAAAAGAAAGGAAAAAAGAGAAGGAAAAGGAAAAAGAAAGGGAAAGAGAACGAGAAAGAGAAAAAGAAAGGGAACGAGAGAAAGAACGTGAAAGAGAGAAAGAAAAAGAGCTTGAGCTGAAAAAAGACAAAGAAAAAGATAGAGAAATGGATAAGACTGATAAAGTAAAATTAGACATTCTTATCAGTAAGGAAAAAGAGAGTGTGAAAAAGTCTCCCAAAATACCAAGTATCAAAGAAGAAAAAGTAGAAAAAACAAAAGAAATTAAAGTCAGCGAAAAAGAAAGACCAGCAGAAGAAGAAAAAGAGAAGCACCGGCATCATAAACACAAGAAAAAAGAGAAGCAAAAGAAAGAAGATTCTGCTGCGAAGGAAAAGACTGAGAAAAAACTAGATAGTAAACAATCAGAAACGAAGCATAGTGAGATTAAGAAACCGTCACCTGCTCCAATGCCAAGGCCATCAACACCTGAGCTAATGATTAAACCAGAACCGCCGAGCCCAAAGAAAATTAAGAACCCTCTTGGAGCTCTGCTTGATGAATTGTCAGACAAGTCTGAGAGTGATGCCATGATGTCGTCTGAAGATGATGAGCCTTCCATGTCTTCACCACCACCTTCCCCTCCTCCTCCTGTGCTACCTCCTGCCATCAAAGATGAACCTGCTGAAATGTCAAAAATCACCAAGCAAAAGGATAGTGATAGTGACGACTCAGTAGTAACTGTCATTAAAAAAAGGGGAGGCAGAGCAAGAGAAAGGGATAGTGACAGCGAGGATTCTATCATAACAGCTAAGAAGAAAGCAAAGAAATCATCAAAAAGCGACAGTACCAAAGATACAAGTAGCACAAAAAAACACAAAAAGAAGAAGAGTAAAGAGAAAGACAAAGAAAAAGATAAAGAACGGGAAAAAGAAAGAGAAAAAGTTGAAGAAATAGTTCCTAATAAATCTAACACAAGGCTTGAGTTTTCAGATACAAAGCATGCAGAAAATGAACAGAATAACCATATTCTAAGATCTCCAAGTCCTGTAAAAAGGCTCGTCAAAGAAGAGCGTAAGTCACCCCAATCATGGTCGCCTGTTTCACCAGAGCTCAAATTCACAGATGAATACGTAACAGAGTTGAAGAACCTACAGCGAAAAATCATGAATTTAGAGGATGACTCAGAGTTGCAGAAGGTTGTCCAAGTGATAGCAGAAACCGGGCAATATGAAATTACCAAAGAAACGTTTGATTTTGACCTTTGTACCTTAGATAAGAATACCGTTCAAAAACTGCAGAATCTATTTCTCACTGCCCCTTCTTGACGCCACCTTCATTAGATAAAAAGTCATTGTTATGGGTAAGTACATACAATCCATTCTTCTTTCAATTTCATGAAGAGTCACCAAACCTCCCCCCTCCCCCCAAAATAGTAGTTTCTATCGACTTTTCTCTAAGACTATCCTAAAAAAATTGAACCCTTGTATTTAGTGTCCCGACAAACCCTCGTCCAGGTGTGAAGTAATTATATAAATCTATTGAAAATAAAAAGCACAAAAAAATACTGGTTTTCCGCCATTTTTAGGTCGCCATCTCATGAGGAATTAGGTATTTTGAATCACTAGTATTGAGTTCATGTTCAGAGTTCCAAAAAACTACCGGATACCAAGTTCGGAGCAAATTTATTCATTGGTAGCGAAGATGATGTTTTGGCGGTTTTGAACTTAACCTACCACCATAGATAAAAACTTGAACTTTGTCTCAAAAATCTCCTTTTTTCAAGCCCTCTCCACTAATGTATCACAATGTAGGGGTCGCTGTCTGAAAAGAAGAGTTTGGGTCCAAGCCGCCCCCCCCCCCCATCAGAAGGGGTTCTTTTCAAAATTCAGAGACAAAAAACTAGTTTTTTTTTACCCAGGAATACTTCAGAAGTTTCAACTCAATAGTTCATATACCAAAAAACCTATCAGAGTGGTGAAAGACTTTTGCAAAGCTAAAAGTAAAAACTAAACTGGCACCTAACAAGAGATTTTTCTTGTACGAATTTTATTAAATCAGATTTTGTCACTGAATTTCTTAAGTTACATGCCTTTGAGAGAAAGTCCTTTTTACTTTTCAGTTCTGTGATTCTAGCAAAATTGGAGCTATCATTTGATTTTATAGAAGATTGCTGTTACCACTTCTTTTTGGGTCTTGATTCATCCTTCTTTTGTAAGTGTTTCTTCAGTCAGTCACTCACTAAAGGTATGAGTTTTCTCTTCTTCGCACTTGGGATCAAATTATAAATAATTTTCTCATTGATTTTCATGCCCTCATTAATTTTTACTGTTTTAACTCTTACACACTTTTTGTCCTGATTTTCACTTGCCTAACTGTATGTCATTTTACAGTAATTTTGGTGCCGATGTTGCCAAAATATTTCATAATGGGTCAAATTTAATAAATACCCAAATAATTGGCGTATTTTATGAACGTTTTAGAACAGCATTAATGGTTCCTAGTGGATGCTCAGAGCTCACTTTCTTTTTATATTAAGCTGATTGAGTTAGTCAGTTTATTATGCACATTTAAAATTAATTAATCCATTAAGTTTATCACATTTTGGATGGTCACGCAGGCTACTAAGGTGTAGGAGTGCCACCAACCCATCCCATTTTTCAGTTTTGCCTCTTGTCTGCAGGCAGGGTGACAGCTAATCCAATTGTTCAAATGCTTTTTAAGCTATTGCAATGGGAGCAAGTGTAGGTATGTAGTGCAATTTTGCGGCCTCTTCAGTCCAATTTTAGTACATAAGTTGCCACATAATTCCTTCAAAATGTGAACTAACCTTGCCAAAAAGCTCATTTGTCAACTTTGGAAACAATTGGTATAGAAGAAGAGGAAAAATTTTGAAAGAAATCAACAACAGCTGCTGTTGTTCAAGCAATTGCTGAATGTATAAATGTATTCAATGTATTGCACCTGTTTGATTTAAAAATATTTAACTAAAAATTTGGGTTGAAGCATAGAGAAAAAAGAGAGGGTGATTGCGAGTTAATAAAATTATAAAGCTAGTTAATTATTAAATGTTAAGTTTTACATATTGATGTCACTGGGTGCATGCAAATATCAGCTAAAGGAGTGTACCTAGTCTTTTTTTTTAAATATACAGTAGTAAATTAAATTTTAAACAATTTTCATAGGGTACAATTTCTTTATGGATTCACTGTTTCGGGATGTTTGCGATTAATTTTTTTGTGACTAGTGATGTCACATGTCTGCAAAAGTTAACTTTGCAATCACTTTCTGTTCTTTTTCCTAGATGACTTTACCAGATTTTCTGATCAAACAGGTGCAAAATATCAAAATACACTGGTTTAATCACAGTAGATACTGCTGTTGAATCTTTTTGATAGCTCTCTTGCATAAAACTTGAATTTGATACTGTGCTTTCTCTTGAATTCCAATAGTTTCATGTTAAAGATGAGATTGCATAATTTACGTAATCTGAATTTTTGGTATCCAAAGAAGAAGAAAATATCCCTCAAAGAGTGTATCTCATGTGGCATATTTTTGCGTTTCATATTGCATCTCAAATTCAAGTAAAATAGTATTTAGTCATATTTAGCCTCCTCAGAAAGCTGTGAACATCCACAACAGACCAGGCTTAATCATAGTTCCTCTTACTGAATTGACAGTCTTTTACGTTTTATTCATTTATTTATGTATCTATTTATTTATTTTTTCTTTTGTTCAATTAGTACTCAGCATTGATGTGTTGTTGGTTGAGAATGTACTTCTCTCCTTCCACCCACAATGCCCCCAATTCAAGCCAAAACTTGCTTGTTTTATCTTTTATACATTTCTCTATAACTCATAATGTACTCTTCAAATATCCTTACAATTTCTTTGCTCCTCTAAATTATCGTCCTCATATCTGTCTTGTAAATTGTATTTCATATTGTTTGATGAATTTCATTGACCAAGTTCTTTATTAGACTAAGTCTTGTTACTTATTTTCGTTTTTATTTTTATCTTTTGTTTTGTTATTTGATTTTTCTCGTTGATTGATTTTTACCGCTCCAATCCAATTTGTAGTTCATGCTGTGAAAAGTGTGCATGGGGTTGTCAGTCTTTTCGGGGCCGAGCATATGTAAAGTAGCAAAATAAAAATAATAACTAGACAGTATTTTTTCCGCATCAAAAAAATATTGGATGATTTTAGTTGATAGGAATTGTAGCATGGCAGAGATGTACATAATGATGTTTCAAACTTCAATGTCTAAATGAGGGGTACTAGTTTATGGAATTTCGTGTAAGAAAAGAGTAGAGCCCGTGTTCTAACTCAATACAAAAATTTTAGGAGCTATTTAGTAAGGAAATCAAATTTTGGGGCGCCAACTTTACTTTTTTAGGAGCCATAAAGACCTCTAACTTGCAAAATGCAAGGGCGCAATGAAAACCAGAGCTGTGCCAATGTCTCAGATGTCTTTCTTAGTCAATGCCTCTTATTTTGACACATTTAAGTCTGATTCTTAGCCACATATGGTAAATGGCGTCCGTTGAAGTTAAAACACTGTATGAAACAGTTCCCTTTGTGGGAGTGAAGGGGCCAGACAGAACTAGAGTCCCAATATCAAGTACAGTACATCCTTTTTCCTTCCTTTTCTCATTTCATCCTCCTCTTCTGGCTCACTAGGAATTGTCTTTCCATTCACCTTCCTTTCCATGAAATCTGTCCTTACATCTCTATCTTCATCTAATTTTTTTAATCTTACAACGAAACATCCACAAGAATGTCATTGGTTCGTTTGTGTACCTCAGATGAGCTGAGTCTACAGTATTCCTCAGGATTTTTTGACTCAGATAATGTACGGAAGTGTCAACAAGCCAGATAACATACCATACAGTAGTGTTATTTAAAAATAGATTTCTTTTATCAAAAAAACGCTCTTGTAAATAATAAAGAGCAGAATGTCATACGTGTCACTGTAATATTTTTGCCCACACAATGGAGGAAGAACTTTTAGAAGGATGGTTTATTCTCTTTTTTTGATTAAGCTCAACAACCCTCCGACACTCGCAAATGCTTTATTCCTCGTATTGTAGGATGATATGTTTTATACTTTCTTTACATATCCATAGAGGAATCTATAAATTATATGATCAAAGGATTTATTCCAACTGTGATGTTTGTCGTTTACTTCCTCATTTTGGACAGTTATTTCTTTCATATTGGCATATTATTTTCTGATAATTTTTTTGGCAATCCCTGCATAGACCTAATTTTTTTTGGCAATCCTTGCATAAAACTATTTTTTTTTTGGCAATCCTTGCATAGACCTAATTTTTTTGGCAATCCTGGCATAGACCTACATACAGGAGGACTGTATCAATAGTTAAAAGACGATACCCATCATTCCCTTCGTCTCAATCAGTTAATTTTTAATTATTACATTTAGAGGATCCTTTCAGCCTACCTATGTATTCTTCTACCTGTCTTTTTCTACTTGAAATCTTTTAGTTAGTAATTTTTTTAATGTTTTTCGTACCTGTTTTAAGAGTTGATAAATGTTAATAGCATGTTTTAAGAAAGAATTTTATGAAAATTTTTGTTTGATCAAGGAGCCATATCAATGAGTCATACTTTTTCCCTAAATACTCTCAGAGAATTATTACAGTTTATTCCATAAAATCATGTATTTAACACCTATCCAGGGTATGTCAGAAAATATTTTCGAAGTCTAGACTCCATGTCCATGGGAACTTTGGTTCTATCCGCCCATGAATACCAAGAAAGGTGAAAGTTTCTCCTCCTTTTCCTTAAACTTTGTTTCAGTCATTCTCTGCTCACCCTTGTTTGAATTCAGATTTTAGCTAGAACCAGGGTTTTCCTTGAGGAAGAGCGGAAAGGAAAACCTTCCCATCAATTGAAGAGCCTGGTTTCCCCTATTCCCCCCTTTAGTTGCATCTTTTTATAAATGCATCACTTAAAGAAAACAAACAATGATCTTTTTCAGAAATTCCTCCCTTTTTTTACCTTAAAATGGTGAACATTTGCCCTGCAACATTAATCAACGTTTCTTTAGAAAGAATTTATCAAGAATGAATACCTAATTTTCCTATTTTTTGCTCAAGATTAGAAAGAAAGCCTAATTAAGTAAGATTATTAAAGAATACTATGTTTGGTTTGTGTCTCATCGAGGAGAAGAGGTAACCCCTACGGCAATTGTTTCCCAGTTAGCAAATAAAATATTATAAAAATAACGATAGTAGCAGCAGTTGGCTGGTTAAATCGAACAATTAAAATCACCTATGTACAAGCTCATACCTAATCATTTTTTAATTCATTTGGAGATGCCTCTAAAAAATTGAGGGAATGAACATCAGTATGATCTGTATTATGCATAATGCTCTAGTTTTGATTAATGAGGTCAAAAGCCTTTACTACATCAAAGTAGAAGCCAAAAACGGAGACATCATCTTCTGTTACGCTATAGATTGAATAAAAAAAACTTCTACTCAGATAGTTTGAGTTGTTAACAACTCTTTTAACTTGAATTAATCCAGTTTTTGTCGGCAGTTACTTTCAAAATGGTTTTCCAAGTGGTTAAAGATGAGCCTCTGAAGAATTATTGGAGAAGTTTTCAGTTGTAGACATTTGCTTGTAGTTACCGATCAATTTCTCACCTTCACCTTAAAACGAATAGTGGGCATGTAATTTACCTCGTAAATTGTATAGTCAACGACAACAACAAAATACTCTCATTTGCAATATCTCTTTCAAACATCAACTGTATTAAATTGGGATCGCCTCTTTTCAAATTTTAGCATTTTATTGCTGCAGACACCAACTCATTTTAATTTTTTCAAATTAGTAAGTCATTATGGGGATCTATATTTTAAATTTTCTGCTTTAGAAGAAACCGGATAATACTATCACAGGGTTAATAGTATATATATATTGAAACGTTAAAAGAAACTTATAATCTTTTTTTGCTTCACAAGTTGTATTAAGAACCTTTCGTTTCCTCTTGGGACCCAATGTCAACTCTTTTTGCTGCAATATGGGCCTAAAATTTTGAACCTTTGTATCGATTTATTTGTTAAAAGCTTTACTTGAAACTATATGATAAACTTTGTAAACTTTATGTGACATGAAACTAGATTAATGCTCTGTGTTCTTCTTGCGGAAGAGGTCAAACAATTGATAGTTGACGTCCGAAGTGAGCATGTAATTCAGGGTATCGGATCTGGTTTTTTTACAGCCGCTATGATTTGCAAGTTTCTTGCTGTATGGACTCACAGGTTGTTGTATTAATGGTTAGATCTACATATATGGACGGTGAAGCTCCCAAACCATGTACCTTGTTTGCGGTATTTGAAAATCTTCCCTCCTCTTTTAATTTTTTATAGGAGAACAAATCAACATCATTCCCTGAAATTTTTTCAGAATTTGCTTTGAGTAGAAAAGAATAATTTTGGAAGTTTTAATAGTAGATTTCTCCATTTAAAAAATGAAGTATGACAGGAAGTCTGCAAGATCAATCAACCAAACCGAGATACATTGTTTGGGAGCTCAACTGTCGATTCATGGTCTCATGAGGTAATTTACTAAGTTGTGCCAAATCGGTTGTATCATGGTGTTGTATTATGCGACAGACACAGAATAACAAAATAAGTCCAAAGCCCAAATTTCTACTCTTTAAAAGAACAAGGACATCTGTTTTAGAAATAAGGTGAATGGTATTGTATTTCACCGTAGTAGTGCATACTGTCGTTTCTTTTACCTTTGATTCGACACTTAATATAAGTGTTGCCCACATTTGCACAAGCACAATTCCATATACATCACGGACTAAGCCATGGTGGAAGAAACCATAGTATTCATTATTGCGGTGTTTTTAAAAGTTGTTTTTGAAAAAAGGATATCTTGGATATGATAATTTACAAACTGAGATCCCATCATTTCTGATAACCTATTTAATTAAATCATAAAAAAAAAGGTATAAAATATTTTGTAAGGACATCTGACATATTATTCAGTTTTATCCTTCCTATTTCATATTTTGACAGAAAATTCTGGAAAATTTTCCATGAAGTCTCTACTTTTCCTGTTGATGTTCGTTCTCTTCTTCATTCAATAACAAGTATTAATGCCATCTGTTCATCAAGGTAGATAGAGTCGTTACTAGACCTAGGGCGTTGATATTGCTCGAAGCAAGGAACAGCACCTTCATTGACCACAACTTGTGCTAAATTTATAAATCCAGCCTCCCCCTTTTCTCCTCAAAAAAATTCTCACATCAGTAACATTGATTCCTAATTTCTGGTTGCAGCATCATTTGTCTGTATTTTTTTTATCTGTCAGTAAGTTTTCCATAGCAAAGCAAAATTTATGTTTATAGTCTTACGAATAGGCTCAGTGACCCTTTTTTGACCTCCAGTTTCTTGTATTTTTTATTTTACAGTGTTTCCACAAAATATAATATGTCTTTCTCGTTAAAACTATCAAGAATGCATACTTAGAAAAACCATTTTAACTTTGTGAGGAAGAAACTAGAGTTAACAAAAATTCCCAGCCCTGGTGGTGGGTTTCTCGTCAAATATTTGATTGAATTTAAGTTTTTGAATAAATACATGTGCAATTTCACTTTAAATGCTTAAAGTATTAAGTGCGACTTATTATTTTAGGTGATAAAATGTTTCATTAACTTTGTTGATTGTTTTGTCGTATCAAGTTTCTGTACAGTGCAGTCTGCAAGTTTTGTTTATTTTTATTTATTCCTCCCTTTTTTTATTCATTTTATGTGACTATATTTATTTGTGTGGTTTGTATTGTAAAGTAAGGGCACTATGCAAGCAGAAGTTGAGGATGCTTATGGACTTCAGTTTATGAATATTCTCTTGAAAGTAACTGAAAGCTTCTCAAAGAAGCTTCAAACAAAATTGCGATTTCCAAGATAGGCTCCTGGAAAATTACCATCGATTTCTAGATGTTGGAAAAATCCTTGGTATTAGAGGATTATAGATCAAAACATGTCTGTTTCCTAAGAGGAAAGGGTGATTTTGTGCAGGTATTCGAAAACTTTACACTGAGTTCTCATTACTTAAGATTAACCCTGCCTCCCAGTATCCAAAAATGTTATTTTGCTCAACTCATCATTTCTCTCCCAAGACTTTCATAGTTTATAGGACCAAAAACTACACCTGCAAACAATTTTTTGATCAAAATACATTTTTCTTCAGTCCCAACAAAGCCTTTCCAACTTTTTGATTCCATTAGAAACAGTATCAATAATTGCCAAAATCTAGCAGTCTCATGAGAAGAATTTCTGCAGCTGGATGTGGTTCACTTTTTTGATTTGATAGGCAAGGCTGTAACCTCCCAAGAAACTCTTAAAGCTCAAACATTTGCGTTCACTTTAGTAGGTGGGTCAAAAACTTCGGATGTTGGAGTCATCGCTGCCAACATGGAAAATCAACTGTAGCCGGAAGGAATTTCGTTTCATTTTAACACAATTTGGCCATGACCACATCCAGCTTCTGAAATTTACCTGTGCAGATCAGCTATTTTGGATTTTATTAATAATGCCTCTATCTTAGGTATAAGAGAGGGACGTTTTCTTGGACAGAAATTCAATCCCAACTTTCGATCAACCTTGATGACCTGTTGGCATCCATCAGCTTTTCCTATTTTCCCTCTCTTGAGTTCAATTCCTAAAGTGACTACAAAACTAAATCGATACAATCATGGAGCAACAATAATGAGGATCTACCTCTGATACCAATCGGATGGTTTTTTTTTGTAAAATCGTTAAAAGCAGCTAAATTCTATATGAAAGATGAATCCTAACTGATAGTGAACATTTAAATGATGTATGGAGGAGTCCAATTTTTCAAGTCCATTTGTGAACACATGCTTCTGTTTGCATAGCATCCATGGTTTAAGGTTGTACAAAGATTAAGTTGATTGTATAAAGTGTAAGAAAACTTTAGCACTTCAGATTCAATTTATTAAATGGTAACATTTCAAAAATGTCTACTTGCTTTCTCTTTTTCTTACCATACCCTAAATTAGGTTTAAAATCGTAGCTACCGCCACGATTAAGTTTTATTCTGGCTGTTACAATTGTGAACATTGTGCAGAATACACAAAGATCATAGACCTACAAGAGCTTGAAAATCAAAATGGAATGGCTGCTCTTAAACTTGTGGTTTATAGTGTTTTTTTTTTTTTTTTTTTTTTTTTTTTTTTTTTTTTTTTTACAAGATTTAATTTGGTGTTTATCCATTGATTTCCATCATTAAAAGGCTGTCCCAAAAAAACTGAGATCCAACCAGTATTGAGGAAATATCTGTGACAGGTTTCAAAATGCAGTTTTGCTGTTGCAGAAGCCTGTCTCATTAGCTTTCAAGAAGCCTTGATTGGGCATTTGTGTCAAAAAATGTGCTTTTCAATGGCAGTTTTCTAATAATGTGTAAAAACCCCTGTGAGTCAATCCAAACAAACCTGTAGTTCAAGTTCAGTGTTTTTTGTATAAACAAGCAGACTCTCATTTTCATGAGATAGTGAGGGACAACCTCCGAAATAACTTAACTTTAATCAACCAGAGATTTTAGTTCAACCATGATTATAAAGAATCTGCAAGGCTCTATTTAAGATCTCACATTCAATACCAACTTGTAGATACAGCAGAAAAATACGGTACCCTGATCCTAATTGCTTAAAGCTCAAATTCATCTATGACTCCGACTTCGAAATGGGGGACTCCGTTTTGAGATAAAAACATTAAAATCACTGAAAATAACCGATAATAATTTTAGTTTATTTGTCTCTAAAAAGATACAAACTCAACTTGAACTTCTTTTCATTTAACCTTCTGAAATGCTTCAAGGTACAGGGTGGAGAACAATCATTTCTTTTGAAAGGAAATTATTGGCAAATATTAGTTAAGACGAATCTGTTGTCAACATTCAATATAAAAAGTAAACAACAACAAATTCCGACAAATCTTCCTAAATTCTTGATTTCATTGGGATACCTTCCTCATTGGGATTTCAAAGCAAGGAAAAATGGGGAGAGAGGGAGTTACCACCATTCATCTTTTCATTATAATACACTCCTTTCTTTCGACTTGCCTCTTTTTTCATGATTAGCTGAAAGAACTTACGTCAAAAAGTAAATGCTAGAACTTTTTAGAAACAATAGGATAGTCAGTTTAACAGGAGGATAACATAAAGATACCAAGTTTGAGAGGAACGCACCTAGTCTTATCAAGTATCAATCGAGAGAGAAATGTTTTAAGTTTAATTCCTCCAAAGACAAAGTTTAACAACTGTTTATAAGTTCAAAGAGGCTTTTTTTCCTTCTACTTTGGTTTTTTGATAGGAGTAAATGCACGACTTGCTGAATTCAAAATTATTCAAAATGTATTTTCATTCCCAAAATACGACTTGGTGCGTTTCTAATAAACTCAGATCAAATTTTCTATCACGCCAAGATTAATGGATCTAGTTTAGCTCATCAACGAAGTTATCTTGAGAATCTTCCCATCTACTTAGTTCTAAACAGAAAGTTTTTAATAGGGTGTCCCAAAAATACTGCACACATTCCGTTTTTGAGCGAACAGGGGAAGTTGTTGGCATGCAGTTTGCACAAGGCTAGACTCTCCAGCTTTAAAAGAGGACCTTGAGCAGATCTCTAACTTAAAGCTTGCCAACTTTAAAGTTTAAACATGACGTGTAAGATGGGACCCTGCCTTTTTTTTTTTGGCACTGCACTTTTTTTAATAAGACAAATCAAAGCAGGGAACAAAACAATTAAACATTTTATGGAAAACAGATTGCAATGGAATGAAGCTGACAGGAGAGAGAGTACAAGTGACAGCAGCCCAAGTAGCATGGGTTGTGTGCACAAGTTCACAGAGTATTATACTTAAGTAAGTAGCCGGGGAGGGGGGCTCTTAATTCATCAGTAAGGGGTCCTTCACATATTAAGAAAACCATTTTGGCCGAACCTCCTCCCCTTGTGAGGCATCAGTAAAACAACCTTTCACCCTCCTTTTTGAGGGATATAAGACTGGTCAGACCACCCCCCCCCCAAATTTTTCAAAGAATATCGGAGAAAGCCTAAAGATAGCTAAAAAAGTTATATTTATTGGTTAACATTGTGTTAACAATGGAGGGCTTACATGAGACTGGGCTGGACCCCCCTCTCTCTATCGTAGAACCCTGTGAGACAAGCTGAGACCCCCTCTCCTCCTAAAGTAGTAATGTTCGAACAGTCCCTAATGGTAGGAAATTAGAATTTATTATAATTTCTATTAAAAGATTCTATTCTCTTCTATTAATAAAATCAAGAGTCTTTCGGCTAACTGTTGAAACTTCCTTCTTGGAATGGATGGCTGAGCTTTTTTCTGCTTTTCAAACTGACTTTAGAAATTAAATAAACAGTCCAGGTAAGCATATCAATTGTATTAGAACCATCTTGAAAGCAAATCATCTTCTCACAACCTCTGTAATAAGAAGTAGTAGAGGCATGTTTCTCATTTTCAAATTGCTCCTTTCGGCGTAGTATTTGAATATTTCATAAATTTTTTCTCTTTTCCCGAGCTGAAAAGCTCTGATAAAAACTTGACACAAGAAGCATGTCATTTAGGGATGAAACTATTCATCTAAAAAGTGATACAATTTTTCGAAAAGTGAGACATTCTCTAGCAGAGGGTGCGGTCTAGACGCCCTTGCAGTTGATGATTTTGAAAAATCAACGAAATTTTTCTGGACAAAAACTTGATCTCCTTTTCTCCTTCACTGGTCCATTTAGAATCAGTTTTAATTAGAGAGATAAGATATGGCCGCTGGAAAATTTGGATGGCAAAAATATAAAAAACTTTCCTTCAAAAGGGAAAAAGGATAATTTTACACTCAAATGTAGCAGCTCTTATTTAGAAAACTGTTTGAAGTTGAAGAATCATACGATATCGATGAATTCACTGTTTTCAGACTTAGCAAGTTCATCTTCTAACTCTGACAGTTGCTGTAGCGCCATGGTTTTTGCAAGAGAGACCAATGATGCTTTAAAAGCAGCTGGAAGAAAAAAGAAGAACTATAGTTATCACTCCGCTAGATAGATAGATTTGTAAAACTGGTATAACTACAAATTGAAATGCATGTATGTTGCAAGTAAACCTCTTATCTACTTTCTTCATATTGAAGGTGCTGCTTCATTCAACTATCGAAGCGTCTATTCCATTTTTTGATCTCTATTTTACACTTCATCTTCTTCGTTGGCAACGACCTGCGCAGGTCACCTTACTTCCATGATAAAAACTTTAGAGCAGAAGACATTTTGCCACCCAAGATTGAAATCTTGATAGAATCCACCTTAAGCCCTTTTGTTAAGGTATGTTTGCACTTGGACAAAGAAACAAAACCTTTATACTTACCCAAAGAGAAGGGTGATCTAAAATTACGATTTGCAAGAAACATGCAGAGATAAAAGGATAAAGTAATATGGAGTTTTTTCTCTAAATGATCTCTGATTTGAATGGACACACCTGACTTAACTACAAAACTGGAAAAGAAAAGAGCATAAGTCAACTTACGATCATTTTGAAAATGAGTCTCTTTATTCCTTGCAAATAAAACTACTTCATTTGTGGACCAATCGTCAGCAGGATTTAGAGCAGCTAGTGATTTAATCATTCTTGCTCGACTAAACTGAAAATCATAGGAGAGAAATACGAGATGCATGAAAAAAAATCATCACTTAGCAACTGATAAGGACCACTGAAAAATGATTTCAATTATGACTATTTTATATTGTAGTAGGTTAGTTACATTTGACACAGAGCGAACCATTAGGTATTGTTTTTAGCTTCAGAGGCAGGGGTGAAATGCACTGATGGCAATCACAACTACTACCGTCCCCATTCTGCGAGCAGTCTATAAAGGTGTGGAAACCAGGCATGCTTGATGTTAAGCAGAACAATGTCATATCAGATCTTCTACTATACTAACTGTTGATCAAAATCAATAGATGAAAAATCAAGGCTGAAAGTATGAGAAAAAAACATTCCCGAAAACGTCATTCTTGGGATTTTGCCGCCTTCAGGAAAAAAAATCAGAATTTAAGTAAATTCATTGTATTGTATTTTTAAGTAAGAATAAAAGATATTTATGAAAATGTCATCAGTGCATTATCATAATTCTCGGTAGAGAAATTTTGAATGCAATTTTCTTTGCACATTACAACTTGAGATACTGTTTGAGTAACTTCTGCAAGTCGATAGGTAAAAAAAATACAAATTTTACTAACCTCCGATGCTCGCTGTTTCCCAGACGGCCAACTATCGAAAATTTCTCTACTGGGACAAGAATATGGATGAACTCTTTTGTACCATTTCAGGAGAGCATGTGGGGTTATGATCGGTAATATATCTAACAAAAATACAATCCTCTCGCAGTAATTGTTAATTGAGCTTATTCGGACCCTGATTTGACTGGAAAATGAAAAATTACGAGTTATACAGGCATAATCAGTAAAAACAGCATACTATCATCTGCTATTTCAGCGGGGATAGATTGACAGATTACTAAAAAAAAATGCCTACCTGATACATTCTGGAAAAACTGTTCTCAGATTTACATGGGCTGATATTTTGAATTGTGGTTACTCTAGAACATGGAGTTCTTTGCCACCAAGGATGCCAAAAAAGAACTGGTTAAAAATTTGACAGCACAGAAAAAATTCAGACCCCAAATATAAAAAAGACATTCTAAGATGAGCAGATTTAACATTTTGTAAGAAAATGTGTTTGCTTGCTACCATCGTTTAATGTTAAGGGATTTTTTTCTTTCCCTGATTTGATAATCAAATTTTTAACTATTACCTTACATGCCTGTTTTTAGACACAAATTAGGACGCATCCAGCCTCAAAAACTTAAGATCGATGCTTTTCACTCTCACAATCTTTTTTAGGCTCTCTTAAATACTTTCCTCTTAAAAATACTTTATTTTTCTTTAGAAAACTAGTCGACATGATTTCTTGAAAACTGCAGTGATTTTTATCCTGTTGGAGGAATTTTCTGGTTAAATTTCAAGCTCTTCAGTTGGCTTGTTCGCCTTTGAAAAAATAACATAGTAGCGGAAATTTTGTAACCCTGCGATGGAGATACATGGTTTCGCACTTTCACTATAGATATTAATCCTCTGAGTTCATCTCTGATTTTTTATTTCATGTGATGTTTCACACATAAATTCTAGATTGGAAATGGAAACTGGACGATTTCAACTTACGATCAACATGGAGAGTGGAGGTAGAAAAATAGGCAAGGATGTGTAAATGAGTTTTTCCAGCCTGACTTTTTAGATTCATCGATTTTGAATTCAACTTAAAATATCCTTCAGGCTTATTAGTTTTCGATAGGGAATAATCTAGATTTTTTCATCAAATCCACAGAAACTTCAAATTTAAAAAAGTTTGAATTGAAGAAGTTAAACAAAGCATCTGAGAATTCTTCTTTTGAACTGCACATTTAACCACACACATTTTGGAACATTCTTTATACCTCCTGTTAATAAAGCAGGGGCACAATGATTGAAAAACTAATGATTGAAGTGAACATCAGATCAAGCACTGAAGAAATTCAAAGGTTAATGACTTACTTCAAATCAGAGAAATTGGCATAAAAATCGTCCTCTGCAAAAAGTTGAGACTTTAATTCTTTAAAAGGAACCGTTGACCATGAGCTAATATTAACTAGTGTTTGGCTACTATTAACGTGAGGAACCGCATCTTGGCTTATCAGTTCATTTATTTTAGCCACAGTATTAATTTCTTTAATTTTGAAATCAAATAGATCTTTGACAACTGAGCTACTCATAGAACTCCTCCACAGACCATCATTCAACACACCACTATGATATGTTGAATCCACTTTTTTTGAAAGAGGGGCACTAGTGACCAAATTTGGAATCACTATTTCATAGTTTTTTTGTATTCCTGGAACAAAAAGAAATACAAATTTTCAAAAGTGTGAATTATTAGGGCCTTCCAAAAATACAAGAGCAGGAAATTTTACACCAAGATAATGATTACTTCAGTTGCTTTGATCAGCCTGTTTGTGACTCAATTTATTGAGTTGGACTTCCACCCCACCTTTCTCAAATCCTACGAATCTGGGTGAAGAAGACAACAGGAACTACACACCTCTTTGATTCTCTTTTATGATCCTAGGCACATGAAAAAAATCCCTTTGACCTGTTTGTTCATCTTTCGGGATGAAAATATAAATTAACTCAAGTTTTTTAATGAACATTTCTCATCAGACTCTCAAATGAATAGTATGAACGAAAATAATTTGGAAACCTAGTAAAATTATAATTAGTCACAAATAAAGGAAATTTCTTTGACTGCACAGTTTTAAAATGTAGCTTGAAACTTACCAAGAGTGAGAATGTTGATCACATTTCGAACTAGCGATAGCTGATGAACTAAACAAATTGGTTTCTTGTTAAAACGGAAGAAAATTTGCACCCGGATTGGAAATTCACCCCATCCTCGACGGGTTATTTCATACGGAGGCTCCCTGATAAAAAGAAATATAGAATATTTGCGAATCACAAGGCATGGAGGGAAATAGAAATAAAAAAAGGAAAAAAATCACTATGAAAACAGAGAAAAAGTAAAAATAACAGCAGTGATTACTTTTAAAGACTAAATCACTTATGTTATAATGTAACTGGTGGGAGACTTGCCTACCCCAAATTGTGGCTGAGCGTTTGAATGGTAATGTTTTAATTTATTACTTTTGAACTAATGTAGAAAACCAATTATGGGAAAGGCGACTTCGCAGTCTGTTATGACTACTGTCTCAATTTGCCATTTTTGCTGTAGAGAAAGTGATGATTCCTAATTTTTTTCCCCATTGATGCAAATTCACAGATTATTGTGCACTTTTGCTAAAAATCGTAGGTTTGGATTTACAGATTCTATGATCTAGCAAATTTGTTTGTCGGCCCCTGAATATTTGATAAATTGAGGTTCCGTATAAGTGCTGGTTATTATTTTCACTTTTGACACTTTAAGTAAGGGCAAGCAAGGAGTAAAAAAATTATCTTTACTCAAAAATGTTACCGAATTCTCAAGTCAAAGTAAATATGTGTATGGACCTCAAAAGTAAGAGCTCTGGCTAATTTCTTTCTTCCTTGAAATGCACAGTTAGGTTGGTGAAAATCCCGATCATATTCCAAACTAATGTAAAAAATCCTCAGGCCTAACCTGCATGGCTTTCAAATCATTAAATTCTCATTCCCATGCCCAAATGTCTGAAAGAAGGGCCTTTATCATACTTAAAGAGTAATCTAAAAAAAAAAAAAAAAAATTGATTCTTTTTCCTCATTTGATGGATAGGATGTTATAGGCTACGTTGGTTTTAAGTAGAAAATGCGATTATTGAAGAAGGGGCATATCTTGCAATGTGCATTTTTTTCAGAAGAACCTTTAATGTACAGAAAAAAGTAACACAAAATAGCAGGACTTGAGCTAAGAACTTACTTTCTTTCAATTAAATTATTTGGAGCATAGCTATCATGGATTAAGAATCGAATTTTGGTAATGTAATTGTCTAATGGTGCATCCTGTGCAAAAGTGTTTCTGACGTAGATCTTCCAAATATGAGTTTCATGACAACTCTTTTCAGACGGAAGAAGCTGCTTTGAAACAGTTCCGATGGTGAACCTGAAAAGAATAAAAAGAAAGAAGCAGATGAAACTCTGGGAAGGTTGCGGCAAATACTTTAGATTTCTGATGAAATTGGTAATCAAATGAGATGAAGTAAATAGCTTCTCAGCTAATTCCTAGACATACTTTACAGGTGATTATCAATAATAAATTATTGAAAATAAAAAATTAGGTCTCATTCTTTGATGCTGAACAGTCTGAGAGGAAAAGGAGAATGAATTAGCTATCCCCTCATTTCACTGCAGAATGGAGTAAAAATTGATTTTCCAGATACTTTGACACCAAAGACACTAATTGCAGGAGAGCACAAGGCCAGAAAACAATAAGGAGTCTTAAGCGCAGAAATTACTTGGCATTTGCTGATATCGAACATTACATTATTACCAAAATTTTCGATCAGGGACAATTAATAAAAGAACGCCTTGGAAGAAAATCAAACTTGTGATGGTAGACACTGTGAAGAAATCATGTTCATAAGCATTTAGATGAATTTTAGATGATCTTTTTAGATTGAAATTTTAAATCTTGAAGAAAATAAAAAAATTCATACCTTAACTTCACAGGAGAATGACTAACCAAAGCTTTATTTGTAAAGCTGTCTCCTAAATTCTTAAGAAGATCACGAGGCAGGTTCTGACTGTCCTTTGACGACTCTGATGAAGTAAAAAGGTATCCTTCACTGCATTCATCATCAATATTTACAGGAATATCACAGACACTAGAGAGATCAAGGTTATTGTGGCTGAACAGACTTTGATTGCAGGTCATCATATCTTGGTCAAAATAAGTGCTTGAATTCCAAAAGTCATCAAACTTGATATCTTCAATATTTTCACCATTTACAGTTGAGGTAGGTAGGGCAGAGTTATAAAAACTATTCTTGAGATCACCTTCAAAGCCTCTTAAGAGATCTATTTTCATCCTTTTGCTGGGAGGAGAACTTGTTTCTTTGGAAATTGTGTTAGCATCGGTGGAAATCAATTTGCTGGAACTTAGCGTAAGCAAAGAGTGTTTCCGATGCTTTGTTTGTTCTGCCCAGATATTTTCCTTCAGATAATCATGGTCTATACTAATTTGCCACACTTGATCTGCAACTTTCAAATACTTATCATATAAAACTATGCTTGACTGCGAATCTGATACATTTGGATGACTTTTGTCTTCACTGATATTCAGATCAATTGAAGTCCGATTATCAGGACCAATGGAGCCGTTTTCGTTGCCAGATGGGTAAAACCTTGTACAAGGTAAAACGGGAGAATTTTGTTTTACACTTGGTTTTAGGCTGCTACCACCGTTCCCAACACAGGTGCTTGAAGCAGAGCTACACGCTGGACTTGATGCAGACGATGTTGGAAAAAGAATCTGAGTTCCGCTGGAACTAGGTTCATCGAGTGATGTTACTTTATTGGCTGATGAAATGCCCTGAAGTCTACTAGCTCCACAAGTTCCCAGTTTTTCTTTGAGTCCTCCATTGTTCAAACATATTTCTCTCCGCCATTCACTCTGAAAGAGGAGTAAATAGATTAAAAGTTAGGAATGCTCAAATGAATTCTTGTGTTAATAAGTCATGGGTAACCTTCCATTCGAATGATACATTTCAGCGTTTTGACTGCTGTTAGGGTTGCCTGCTAAAAGGCACTGGATCAGTGGCTCAATTTCATCAAGTGCCATGTGTAAAATGTGCCCAAAAATATGGGACATTGGCCAAACTTACATTAAAAAAAAATTGATAATCCTGTCAAAATATCATGCTCTGTGATCTCTACGTTCCATTAAGATTTTTCTACTTCCTGAAAAATTGTACATGGCATATATATATATATATATATATATATATATATATATATATTAGACAAGACACTACGATCTAGGCCCAGGGAAAGGTTAAGAAACCTAGCTCCAAAATTTCAAAGTCTAGAAAAAACCTACAAAAGAAAAACGGATAAAATCGTAACATTGGGTCTGTTACCATAATAAATTTATACTCCAAACATTATAGAATCTAGTATGGTGCACAAAAACTATCATGTTTATAGTCTCATTGTTTAAGCTGTTGGAGTCAGTGACCAGCTTAGAATGCTATTTCAGATTTAAATCTCAGGTACATTGTGCTCATTCTTACGACTCAGGGTCACTTAAGCCTCTTAATCCTTAAACAGTAGAACAGGCTGCTTACCTATGCCCCTTAACTGCAACTTTTTGTGGTGCAGACTTTGATCATTTAACCTGTTTGTAGTCTTTTCAAAAGGGAGCATTTGGACATATTTGAATCAAAAGAAACTATCTTTATTGTGACGTGGACCCTGTCATGCATGTATTCTTATGGATCTCAGGGCCTATATCACAATTTACATAATTCCTTCTGATTTAAATGCAGCAGTGAGTTGCCATTGCCTTTTTTTCTTCAGTTAAATTTTTAGCAGAGCTCATAAAACTCCTTGGAGATTTGTATCTTCAGTTTTTCAAGAATAACGATACCCAGTTTAAAAACATTAAACATGTGCTTCTATGACAAGAGGAGTCCTTTTGAGTTACAATTCCAGTCCATTCTTCGTAATTAGAAGTGTAATTGTGCGGCCATGCAAAAATGCATCTTGAAATAGTACTGTCTATGTATCTTCATTACATTTGAAAGTGGTAACCTCTGGAGGTTAATTTAAAAAAAAAATAGTTAGACTTTATTTGGCTTCGCCATTTTGCGCAGTGCTTTTTTTATCAATGATTTTTACTTACCTCAGGAAATATTATTTTTCGAGAGGGATTGAGTTTCTGGTAAACTAAAATATTACGATGAACTTGATAGATTCTGTTATTGATTTCTTTGGCAATTTTGATTGCCTCTTCTAATTCTTTGCTCACATCCTGATGCAGTATTTTCTTAATTTCTGAAAATAAAAAGGCGAGACATAGGTTATGGGCATTTAATATTTTGGGAGGGAGAATTTACTGGTAAAAACTACTGAGATTTGAAGACCTGCAGAAGAGCAATTGAAAGTATCCATGCAAAGAAAGTCTATCTATGCTGAGAGTTTTGATCAAATTTTGACTGAAATAGGTCGTCCGTGATGTTCGAAACACTGCGGGCCATTTAGATAAATCAAGGATTCCTATCAAGGGCCCCATGAGTAGTTTATTAAAACCAAGATCATCTTATTTGAGCAAAAGTTAGCCGAGTTATGGCAGTTCGAACATGAGGTTAATGGAAATTTCCTGAGGTTTTTTGCAGTCTCCTTTCGTTATATAGCATTTGAGAGCTATCATGACGATCAATTTGTGAAATATGAGAGATGCTTCTACAGTGTGATAAAACAAAGAATATTTTTGAGTACATTGTGTGATGGTTCTTCAACCGAAAATCAGATGCTCCGAAAAATAAGAGACACAGACTTGTACATGGGTACAAATAATTTTGGTCAAAATAAAAAAAGGAGAGTCTGGAAAATTAAAGCACCTTCTTTGTTTAAACCACTTGGAATAGTCATAATATGCCATTATTTCTTGATATATTCTAAGTAGTATATAACAATTATGCTTGGCCAAAGAAAATTAAGACCACTATGGTCCATTTCACGAAACCTGAGACTTTTTATTTGGCATTAAAATCCGTAAATGGCGATGCGTTAGTCTCAGACACAATAACCAGACCGCTCGCTGGACACGCCCTATTGAGCAACGAAGAGAGGCCCGCAACCCGTTCATTGTCAGGATAGAAACAATGGGCACCCTTCATCCCTCCTTAATGAGCTCTAGTACCCGGACCAACATTTTTTTGCTGTTAAAAAAATCATCTTTAAATGCTAAAATTTAGTTTGAGCGCAAAATTATGATTGAAATGTACTAAAACTCCGTCCAATTATCTTAATTTTAAGCTGACAAAGGCATTTGCGTATGACTGCAATTCGCCACAAAATTACGTACATCGGCTCAAAATTAAGATAATTGGACGGAATTTTAATGCGTTTCAATCATAGTTTTGCACTCAAACTGAATTTACACACTAAAAGATGATATTTTTAACAGCAAAAATATGTCGGTCCAGGTACTAGAGCTCATTAAGGAGGGATGAAGGGTGCCCATTGTTTTTACCCTGACAATGAACGGGTTGCGGGCCTTTCTTCGCTGCTCGATAGGGCAAGTCCAGCGAGCAGTCCGGTTATTGTGTCTGAGATTAACGCATTGCCATTTACGGATTTTAATGCCAAATAAAAAGTCTTAGGTTTCGTGAAATGGATTGTAAATATGTAATTTGATACCTCAAGTTTACATGAGGTCTTCTCAGAATTACTAAGAGGCTGAAGAGTGGATTTAACACCATCGAAAGAAACAGCAGAACCTCGTCTTGTATTTAATACTTACGGTCAAGTTTTTGGTTGTTGAATGGTGATATATTATCTCCATCCATATTAGATCTGTTCATCTGTAATGAGCCCATTGATTCACTAGAAAAGAGAGAAGATATTTAGATGGATAGGTAGATTGAACTTTTTCTTTATAAGAAAACTCATGATCACTAAATTTTTCTGGCCTTTATGAGTTGAAATGCAGCAACTGCAGCAAAGAGTATTTAGACCAGTCTCGTTGGAGTCAGGGCTATGAAACATCAAAGGGATGTAAGGAAACAGGAAGAGACAAAATCAACGGTTGCCAAACACTTAGAGCAAGTGAGACTTTTTTTTTTTGATTTTTGTTGCCGAGGCCTGACTCCGAAGGATTAAGGACTTTTAAAGTAATAAGGGGTGATGCCCCGAAAAAAACTCATAGAGTAATTTAGCAGTGCAGCGTGGATGAACACACCGCGAGAGGTGGGGCAGGGGAGGACGACGAGTCAGGGCCGCCCAGAGCAGCTTTCCCCAGTCGGGAGCTCGACATGGTTAAAACCTCGTCATACTTTTTTGTGATTCGGAAACCCTTGTGTCTACCACTCTGGGTGCCCCCAAGTCAGATTATCCCCCACCTCTGAGCAAAAACTCGCCCTCGGGGACCGAGGAGAAGTTGTTATTTTAACTTCCCTAGGGAAAGGTTTAATTACTTTAGTTGTCCTGAAGGGACGGAAATTTAGAGACCCAAGGGTCTACCCATACTACCACCAGTGCACGTGACGAAATGAGGGGTAGTGAGACATGACACAAAACCATTATATATAAATCATGTTTGATTAGATTAATGAGAGAGGTTCGTGAAATGCATATCTGAGAGAGCATTAACATCATAAAAAAAGGCCATGTTAATCAAAGAAAAATCCGATGAAATGAACTACGCACTCTTCAAATATCTGCGAATTCGCCACGCAGGGAAGAATAATTTAAGAAGACTACTGGGGCAAAGACCAGATTTCAGTCGTCTACGTTGCACTGAGGAGCGAGGGGACCCTCAAAACAATTGTATAAGTGATAGTGAGTTTTTAATGATAACTGGAAAAATTCAGGAGGAAGCTGAAACATCACAGGTTTTTAAGACTAGCTTATTATAAAAGACAGGAGGATATCAGGATGATTAGTTTAAGAGGGTGCATTCAGAGAATTACTGGTATCCATCAAGTCTGGCATTAGTTAAGTGACCTGTCGGATCACTCTAAACACTGTATGAAGTGGGCTTGGATTTGCATCACCTACATTCAAAATTAAGATGAAATTCAAAGTTGCATCCTCGAACCATCACTCTCGACCTCACTTCTTTCATGTTGCGATTGAACTTGAATGTAGGAAGAAAAAGCACTGACGCTGAATACTTACCTGATTCTGTCTTTCCAGCGAATTTATGTAAATCGCATGAATGGCAAGCATGATTTGGATATTTAGGAAAATGTTACTACTTATCATTGAACTGACAATATATTCATTCATTCATAGAAGGTTGAAAAGCTTGATAAACCTTTATGTTTACAGAGCAAGTAGCAGCTAAAGTTAATTGAAGTACACATTACCGTAGGATCAGTCACAGTCTCTGCAACTCTGTGAAATCACCATAAATTCCTGCTTATCTTTGCATTAAACTTAGCTTCTGTTGAGTAAACAGAAATTTTGAATTTTTTGACTTGAGGAGTTGCGGGAGAATGAACGGTGTGAAATGCATTGTGTAAATCATGCAGTAGGTACGTTCATAAGAGAACTTAGCTTCAAGAGTAGATGCGTATTCGATCAAAAATTTAACATTGGTTCAATGCCTTTTCACTCTTGAAGTGACCACCCTATTACTCTAAGTGCTCATCAATTATGACAAAGCAAGATACAAAAAGGAAACATTGAACTGTAATTTCATACCCAACTTCAGGAGGAGATCTTTCTGCACCAGAGATGGGAGTTAATGTCTTGTCACGGAGGCATGATCCACAATATTAGAGATAGCTAATAAAGGCAATGCAGAATGTAAGACTTCAACAGTATACCTCGGTCGTTGGAGAACTAAAAATCACCCAAATATCTGAAAATCAACAAAGATGTTCACATTATCATTAAGTCTTGATATTGCTATTACACAGAAAGTAGAAAGCGATAAGTATAGTTATGATGGTATTTAAAGATTTTTCGCTCTTACCTACATTCTAAAATTAGCAAAGAACCATGAAGTGAAACTCGAAAAATTCAAGGGAATATTAAGGGAATTTGTAATACTTAAATAAAATTTTCCACTTCCAATGAATGTTTATTGTAAACATAACTAAAGTTTTCAGAGTCACCGGTTCTTGACCAATCAGAGCATCCCTTACGTCACTTACTCACACTACCCTGCACGTGTGTCTGAGGGCGCATGTGTTGTAGTGTGTGTGAAAGTTGCTGATAAACAAAAACACTGTACTATGTAAACACGTGGTTATGTGCTGCTTCTGATTTTCTTCAAACTTTTCAATTTCACAGCTCACGGGAAGGGTAGTGGTTACAACAATGACTTCTAAAGATTTTAAAGGTATGAAAACTGAGTATTAGATATTCATCCAACGGTCACTCAGTGTCATTGCTTTAAATAATAGCTGCCCGTTTTTAATTCATTTAGATAACCTAAAAATTTTGAATCACTTCATCACTTGAATCTTAAATCCATCTAAATAAAGGACCCTGCGCACTCCTTATGGAAATGTGCGGCCTGTTCGATTTTCAATTCTTTTATCGCATCAAACTCATTTGCTGATCAAACTTCATCATCGTGCCAACTCTCTATGAGCCACTGTTCTCGTATAATCTACGATTGAAGTTTCAATGTATTCCAGGGAGAGCCAGCTGTAATCAAGGGAAACGCAGTGCGTGTCTGCCTGGTAAAGATGAGAGAAATGCACTGTGACACTTAATCAACGCACAACCTCATTTTACCAAATAAATCATTGAAACTGAGGCCGCGGATTTTGCGAAAACGGTGGCTCGTAGAAAGTTGGCGCAAAAAATAAGTTTGATCAGCGTCCAAGGACGACTTTAACGCAGTAATTAAATTGGAAATCAAACAGGGCACACATTCCCACAAGGAGCGTGCAAGGTCCTTCTGATGTGAGTAGTAAGTCTCATATTTTTTCTCTACTGAATTCAAAAAAGAGCACCCTTCATAGTAAGGCCAGGAGTTGACTTCTTTGTCCCTGCAGCCATTTGTCCTTTGAGTAACTCATTGATTGTTTTCATCAACACAGCTAAATTAATCAGCTAATTAGTTAGCCCACTCAGAAAAAGCGTTCCTCAAATGCATTAAGTAAAGATCATAATCATCTCATAATTTAGTTTTCATTTTAAGCTAAATCCATTTTGCTTTTTTTTCATCTAGCAATTCGCTTACGCCTATCTGAAAATAGTGGTGTTTACCACTACTTGTACATCAAGCAGAATGTGGTTAGAGAAGTTTGCAAAGAAAAACCATCCGACAAAACTTTATTTGTCATGGGGATCCCGCCTTATTTTACTGAGGTTAGTACTGACATAAAAACATTCTCTTTTGGTCACTGAAGTCACTGTCAAGCTCTAACAAACCTGTAACAGCTCTCATAAGCTGAATGAAGAGTAACAGAAGGTTTATAAATGTTCAAAATAGATGGCATATGGTCAACTTTACAATGCCTTCACTCCAAAATGTATCAGGTTCAAAAATATTTTGTGGTATACTTAACCCATGCTTATCTGCAAGCGCACTGAATGTTGAGTGAATTGTACCTAAGTAAAATAGACCTAGAATCAAAACAATGCACTTAAAGGGCAATTACAGTACACTTGTTTGAAGTTCTCCAGAGTATCGCTGTAATCACACAGTTACTTACGAGCATTCTGGCTTTCTTTGTTATTGAAATTCATGGCATACCCTGTATCACTGTAATCTGCACTACGGTGATTGCTTTGGTTAGATAGGATGCTAAGCCAATAATTCCCCAACTCAAATCATTCTTTTTTTTATTTAATATTGTTTCTATTAGCTTACAGAAATATAACTGGTTTTTTCCTTAAAATACACATTCATGAAGTCAACAAACCGAAGAATATCAGAACTACCTCACACCAAGATTACCAGTCATTAATTGTAATCTTATTGTCTAGTTATCAATGTTGTTGTCTATTATTGATCTTAATTTGAGACACTTTTGTTCCAGAATTGTATTAGCCATTTATTCCAGCAATGTGGAGCCATCTCAAATGTGTATATTCATGACAAACCCTCCTTTGAACTACCGAAAGTGTCAGTATCTAAATTCTTTGAAAGAAAGCGTTTGTTGGTAAGTGTGTCTTATAGCCACAACCACTACTAACATTAGTACTTGGACCAGTGAAGAATACTTCATGCTCTTTAAATTAATTCCTCAAAACCTAAAATGTCTCTTTTTTTATCATGAAAATCTTTGATTCAGAAACATGCAGAATCTTTACAAAGGAATTTAAAATAACTCCAGAAAGATCGTAATGATGAGTTAGTGTGTTTTCCGAGAGAAATTTTTTTTTTTCTGAAAGTTTTTTCTAGATATTCCTTTAGAGGCAAGGAAGAAATCTGTACAGATATTTTCAGCAATACTTCTATAGACCATTGAAGTAAAAGAATGAAGCATCACTGTCAAAGTGTTTGTGTCGTGTCACTTTCGATATAAACAATTTTTCCAGGATTTCTGTTTAGAAAACAAGATCCTTTTTATGCTTAACAAAGAAGGACCTGATTATGGAACAAATTAATTGTTCTCATTCTTTCTCTGGCACCCATGGTACAATCAAAATTTTCATTATTTTTGACTTCCAAATGATGACTAATTCAATTTTCTAAAAATATGCCGCTCATAGCACCCCTCTTGAACTCAAGTTCAAAAGAACTTCTTAAGTATAAAAAGCTTCTGACATAATGTTCAAACTCAAGCTTCATCTGCAGTGTGTGAAGAAGGCGTCTGAAAGCAACTACAATGGCAGAAAAATTACAAACTTTCGCACCCATTACCTTCTATGCTATGAAGGATCACAATTAAATGATTTCAGTATTTGGACTTTAAATGATCCTTCCTCAGCACTTCATCATTTTGGAAACAGGTTTTCAAAATCCTCATTTAAATCTTGCATGCAAAATGCACCATCAAACTTCTTTCTACTTTTTTATAAAGTCAAAATGTTTTTCTACCCATCTTTTTCCAATGGTATGTTGTCAACTTGAATTAAAATATTCTCAAGAATTAACCTCTTTTCACTAATCCGATTACAACTTTGCTCATGAGATCCTCATGATTTTCCAATCATATTTTTGTTTCTTGTTCTTTCAGGGATTCAAGGTTGCTTATGTTGTGTTTGAATCCACCGACTCTTTGAAAAAAGCTCTGAAGCTGAAGAAGCACTTGACCCTTCAAACTGAAGACTATAAGCCTCTAGTTGGTGTTCAAAGTGAGTTTTGTGAATCTTAGATTTTGACTGAACTCTTCTGGTTGATGGATTTCTAAAGATAGATTTTTTAAAGACAGGGTGGCTTGGACTTACCACACCAGGCTTTTCTCTTAATGGGCCTCTTGCAAATTTTTGCTACAGCAAAAATTAGAGTCGTTTCTATGAGTAAATGTCTCAAAAATCACGATGAGCACATAGGCAAAGTTTGAAACTCCTAATGTCACAATCTGCGTAAAAAATTTGTGTTGTTTTTAGCTTCCTGCTTCAAAAATGACACTACAGCACAGGTGAACATTTTGTCAGCGAGAGATTTGTAGGGTCAGTTGGGGTAATTCCGTCACGGGGTAATTCCGGATGTGCATCATGGAGGTCGTAAAATTGAGGTTAGGGAATTTTCGCGCTAGTATGTTGTTGCCAACGTTCAGTTGGTCACCCTGAGTGATTTGGTTCTCATTTCTTGTTTGTTTACGCGTGATAAGGAGATCGGTCGTAAAGGTGCGAAAAAAAAGCAAATCGCCAAACTCGGAACGTCTCTGCAAAGTGTTACAGGTAAGAGAAATTATCTTTATATTCCAACAACCATTATTTCTATAAGTTGTTCTGTTTATGAATAAACAATTTTGCCTGTTTTTCGAATGATCAATGAACCTCTGTCCAGATTGAGGTTAAACCGGAATTACCCCATCGGAAAAACACCGGTGGGGTAATTCCGTTTATTCAATTTTCCAATTTAAATTTGATAATTAATTTACTTTTTGATCTGTTTTAGCTTCTAGGCCTCTTTAGCTTGAAAAAGCTGAAGAGGCCAAAAGAAATAAGAAACCCAAGAAGAAAACTAAAACGGGATCTACCAAAGATAAAAATGAAACCAAAGAGGAGAACGGAGAAGAAGATGCAGATTTACCAGAAAATGCAGCAAAAAAGAAAAAGAAACCAACGAAGAATACTAAAAAGAGACCTGCCAAAGATAAAAATGAATCCGAAGAGGATGACGGGGAAGAAGATGCTGATTTACCAGAAAATTCTGATTTATCAGATGGTGAAAGCTTCAATGACAATGAGAAGGAAGATGACAACTTAGAATTGCTGTTGATGGAAAATTATGCTGATTCAGAATCTGGTTCAAAGGCGGAAATTGGGGACTTCATCCTGGTTCGTTTTAAGAAACAAGTCCAAAAAGAAACGTTTGTGTATTATGTTGGCCAAGTTTCTGAGAAACAAGATGATGATTTGAATGTATCTTTCTTACGGAAAAAGAAAAAATCTTTTGTATTCCCTCATGTTGAAGACATCAGTCTTATTCAAAAAATAGATGTTGAAAAATTCTTCCAAAACCTGTTATCCGTAGAGGCTACTACATTTTTAGCACTGAGTTCCCTATTGATATCATAATTATGTAGGTTATTAGAAATATTTTCTTTTCATTCTACATTTCATTTTTATTTCTTTTCTACTTTTCATTCACCATTACCTAAAGTTCCTAAGCCTAACTTTGTGCCTACCTGCCTCTTTCTCACAATCAGTCTGGGAGTTTAAGAGTTCAATTAATGAGTGCTATCAGGTGTTACCTAGATCCGCTTTATTTTTTGGCAATAGTGGTTCTATTTAGTTACCTAGTATTTTTAAAAGAACACTTGTTCCTACACTTAAAACTTTACGTTACGTACTATTTTTTAGATAAATTTTTTTGAAATAATAAACATTAATTTTCTTATTGTATTTTGTTTTAGCTACTTACCTACATCATCCCTTCCTCCTTAAAAATATATAAAGAGAAATATATGCACATATAAAACAAATAAAAAAAAAATTGTTTCTGAGTTTTCATGGTTTTTACTGAAAAAAATTAAGGACAAAGGCTTACCTACTGAGAAAGTCTCTTGACGAGATAAAAAGGGAAATGAAAGATCCTGTACCTGCCTTTTCTTTTTCAACAACTTTATTATTAAAGAAGGGCTTCTAATAAACAGAAATTGAAATTATAGAAAAAAAGTGAACTTTGTAATACATTAATGGAAAAAAACTGAATTTTATAAGCATCCGGAATTACCCCAAATTACGAGTTGGGGTAATTCCGGAAAGAGAGATTCAGCGCTAATACTTTGCAGTCTACTTAAAGAACATCCAATATGTATGTGTGCATAATTTCATTAAAGAGACATAGCCGTGGACTTAGATACGCCTCCGGAATTACCCCACCGTCGGTGGGGTAATTCCGTTTGCAACGGGGTAATTCCGGACGTTACAAAAAAATTCACCAAAAATTTTTGAAAAACTTTTTTTCGACAAATACTATATTAACTAGCTTTCAACAATATAAGGAGCTGGCAGATCCAAAAAAATGTTGAATTCATTCAGTTTAACTGGTCCAAACCAAGGGTCAAAGTAAAAATTAGGTTACAACCGTCAAAATCGTCCGGAATTACCCCAACTGACCCTAATAGTTCTCTTGCAGGGGTTTTACACAAACTGTTCCGAAAAAACCTGATAAATGACAAACTCTAAGCAATCTATTGAAGTTAGCGGGACATGTCGTGTAGGAAACTGTGGCTCATTTCACTAGCTTCCCAACATTGGTAATAAGTATCCGTATCACTGATCGATGATATGGACTGATTGCACGGTCTTGATTGACTAATGGACCACTAGACAAGGTACGAATTGCAGCATTCTGATACATGTTTCTTAACCAAAATTTCACGCAGAACACGATGCGCACAATGAAAATTACCGAAATCAACTCCTCCCAAAGACATTTAATGATTCTTGATGCGTGAATTCAAACCACCCGCTCATGAAAACTCAATGCTCTGCGTGATTCACAACGCGCGCTAAACGTTACCATGACATTATCTGCGATTTAAAAATCTGGCAACCTCAATCTTAACGCTTTGGCTCAGCTATAGCAAATTGCTTATAGTTTGAACAACACATGGTGGAAAATTAACATTGGTCGATTGAGAAGCTTGCTGAAGCCGTTGTAGTGCGCGATTTGACTCACGTAGAGCTTTGAGTTTCTTGTGAGCGGGCAGTTCAAATCCCTCGCAACCAATGTGAAAATAAAACGTTGATATCTTTGTTAGTAGTTATTTTCAGTAATTTTCGTTGTGTTAATCGTATTTTACGTGAAATTCTGGTTAAGAAACGTGTATCAGATTTCATAACTTCGTACCTTGTCTAGTGGTCCATCGTAAGGAAAGCAGCAAAAGCCCAGTCAGTTTGCTTTGGCTGTTTCGCTTCTAGTGAATTTTTCCCCTCTCAACTCACTTAAGTAAAACTTCTTCTTTGTTATATTTATTCATTATTATTGCCGAATAATGTGTCGTTATTTCTCTTTTCCCCCTCAGAATGGTGCCAAGAATATAATGACCGAATTCCCAACATTGTAGAATTGCAGTATGAGGTTGATGCATTTATAACTGATTTTGATGAAAAGTGTCGCGAAGAAAGACAAAGGCAAAAACAACTGATGGAAGCAGATGGTGAAGGTTGGGTCACTGTGACCCGGAAGTAAGTCCAGTTTTCATCCACAAAATTTTTTATTTTCCCTAAGCAGAAATGAAAGTTTCACAAAATTTCAAACCACCAATGAAACCCTACAGCTGTTATAGTTCCAAATTATTCATTGCTCGGAGACTCCCTCAAAAAGTTATCACCAAGCTCTTCAAAATTCCTTTCAAGACTTTTTGTCAGGAAATTAACAAATTCTGTTGCTCCTGTTGATATTTTGATTCTTTTGAGTCAGGCAGTGGAAAAACCTGTGAAATGTGTAATGAAATGTTGGGAGTTCACCAACCATTGCTGCCAAAGTTTTATTTTGTATCTTGGATCTTTTCACGGAGTTCTTGATGGACATCAACTGTAAAGACTGCCTAGCTACAGATATTCTTTGTGTTTTTTATTATTGGCTGTTAGCCAATCCATACTACTAGATTCCGAAAGGACAAGATATTGGAGACTGAAAATTACGTCCTGTCGTAAAATGCGCCATGTTGAAAAAATTTGTTGTGTCCGGTTACCTTAATCGGAATCTCATTTTGTCCAATGACAACCGTGATCTCTACCACAGTTTGCAAGACTGTCAGAATGTAATCGTGTGGTTTCATGAGATTCTTTGATCAAAAATTGTTCAAGATAAGGATTTTCTCACATTACATGCTATCATTTTTTCTTTATCCATTCAACGTCTCTGGAGAAACAGCTTTTAACTGATCAGCTTACTGTGCTACTACATTGTTCCTACAGTTACATTTCTGGGAAGTTGAGTGCGTTGAAGCGTTATATAAATGCTAGTTTGCAATTTTTCCAACAATGTTGCAGTTTCTATTGTAAAAGTATTGTTTTTTCAGAAACATTACCAGTCTGCTTTTCTCAAAGTTTTCCCATAATATCCTCAAGAGATATTTTGTTTCAATATCATCAAATAGTATTGCAGAAACTTTTCATCAATATCGTAACTGAAATATTGTTCCAACCCTCATTGCAGAGAAGATAACATTTTAATTGTTGGATGGTACGAACATGTCTTACCATGATTATTACATACAAATTAAATATGATTTTTTAAAGTCTTCCTCAGTTGGTGAGACTTAAAAGGATAACTATAACCTTGTGCAACATTGGAACCATTTGCTTTCCTGTCCACTCTCTAACTCAACTAATGTTTCATCTGCTCATCTTAAAATACAGCATACAGCACAGCAGATTAATTGCCAGTTTTTGATTTTTCAGAGGAAGGAATCCTGGCTTTGCCCGTAAGCAGACAGTCAAAGAAAAGATCCTTGAGAAACAGAAAAAGAAAAACAAGAAACTTCTGAACTTCTATGCTTTCGAAATCAAAGAATCGAAAATGAACCGTAAGTCAAAATCCCTTTTTTCAACCATAAGTTTTCTACAAGGAGTCGCAGGGGTGTGCAGTAGCTAATGTGAAGCTCCTAAGCAGTTATTTTCATGATTGTAAAAGATTTGTGGATAACAAAAGCAAAAAAGGTTCTAAAACCTGGGCCTCTCCTCAAGCAATAAGGGAGGTTAGGTTTGTCCTTTAATTACAAGGAGGCATACTTTTAGAAAGTGTTTGAATTCAAGGTGTTGAAAGTATAATTTTTACATTCTCCATTGATATAAAGTTGGTGGATTTGAATCTGATATTTAAAGCAGCTTTCAATATCTCAAGACTTGGCTCTGTAAGCTTCACTCCATTACATTGTCAGAGGTCCACTTGGCCCCTATTTATGTTCCAGCCTTTGCTTTCAGCACGCTATTTTGAAATGCTATGACTTGGCAAATTTTTGACTCAAATTCGATCCCACTGGATAGACAATGAAATGATCATTACACAAACCGTATCTCATCAAAGTTCTTGCCAAATAATTTTATGTACTTTTAAAGTGTGACAGAAGATTACGAGGGGGGACCCAAAAAAACCCGGAATTTCGCTGTAACTTGGCAACAATGGAAAATATTCGGGTTCCATCGCTAGGAGGTGTAACTAGGAGCTATGAAGAGTCACTAGGCCAAATTTCAACATCGTAGCACATTTCCTTTCCATTTTGGCGAGACTTGCCTTCAGGGGTGTTTGGCGACTTCGTAGTTTTTCAAGATGGGTCAATTTCAGTAACAACACTTAGAGCTCAAATTTTTCTCTCTTGCTCGATAAAAATACGGTTTTCTCTGTTAACCTTTTAAAGT
Source organism: Bemisia tabaci (assembly GCF_001854935.1). NCBI lineage: Eukaryota > Metazoa > Arthropoda > Insecta > Hemiptera > Aleyrodidae > Bemisia > Bemisia tabaci. The sequence goes on from NW_017552802.1 coordinate 308,130, forward strand.
GCTGCTTCTGAAGGACAAGTCTTATCAAAAAGTTCAGTGTAATTACGGTTTTTCAGTTTCAAAATGGTCTGTATCGCCCAAAACCCCTGTACGGCTCTAATCCGCTATCGTCATCGGCTAGAACCGCTGAAAACATGAAATAAATCGCGTTTTTGTGAATGAACATGGTTAAATATCGTTTCGTCTACTAGCAGATATCACTTGGATGTAATACAGAAATATTCAGAACATTACTGTGAAAAATTATGGCATAAAACGCGTTGTTGCCGAATTGATCCCCTATTTTGCGCTCTAGCCGGTGACGGCCGCCTGACGTTCAGCCTACGTTCGAACAATTAATCACACTTTAAAACGAAGAAAAACATTTGTTCACTTATGTCATAGGTAAATCATGTTCTCTGCAACATTCACTTCGAAAATTGACAAAGTTTAGCCGCACACAGCCTATGAAAATCACCTATCTTGAAAAACTACGAACTCGCCAAACACCCCTGAAGCCAAGTCTCGCCAAAATGGAAAGAAAATGTGATACAATGTTGAAATTTGGGCTAGTTACTCTTCATAGCTCCTAGTTACACCTCCTAGCGATGGAACCCGAATATTTTCCATTGTTGCCGAGTTACAGCAAAATTCCGGGTTTTTTTGGGTCCCCCCTCGTAGATGTCTTTAGTTGAGCATTCAAAGTAAAGAAAAAGACCAAGGTGGCGGATCCTCTGTGGCTTTTTAAAAGTATATCATTTTATTTGGCGTTGACTCTAGCTTGTTTTGTTTGTCCAGGTGAGGGTCAGTCTCAAGGCTTTTGAGAAATTGTATGTATTGTGTGACTTAGTGTTCCAGTAAAAAATGAAAAAGAGACCAAAATAGGCAGTGTGAAATGCTGTTAGGTTGATTCCTAGTTTAATCTATCCGAACTTTCATTGAGCGTTCAATTTAATATTCCTTCTTTTAATAGCATAAGCCTTAGCCACCTGAATTATTTTTTCATTCCAGATCTAGAACTGTTACGAAAGAAATTCGAAGAGGATAAACAGAAGATTGAAGCCTTAAAGAAAGCCAGAAAATTCAGACCATTTGTGTGAATGAAAAATTGATCAACCTGTCTTCAATTGTGTAAATATTGTACATACAAAGTTAAATACAAAGCTCTGCTACTGTTTTATAATTTGTTTCTGTTTTATCCACTCAAATGATCTCCCTTTAATAAGGTACTTATGAATGTTACAAAAAAAAGCTCTCAAGAAGCTTTCAGTAAATATGATTTCTAGCATATATTTACCATACTGAAAGCAATTGATACAAGATTCTCTACAAGTGTTTACCATCACACTGATGATGAACATCCTAGCATCTATGCAGCCGATCTATGCATGAAGAATTTTTTCCTCATGCCTTTGATAATTGTATACCTAGTACATTCTCCTCTGGTTAAATTAGAATTTGGAATAGAAGAAAAAATATACTAGAAGCTCCTCAGCAATCTCAAATTACCTAATATTTAAACCAGGGATTTAATTTTATTATTTTCTGAACGGGGTTCCTGCAAAAAAGGGCCTGCTTTGCTTTAATCAATTAATTTTTGTTATCTCAGGTGCCACAGTAGAATTGTATTAAGAGGAGTTGAGTGCAGCAAAATTGAGACTTCCCCAGCAAACTAGGCCAATTTTCAACTACCTCAGCTCGTTCAAGAGCTAGGAACATGCACACGGAGCAAAAGCCTCACTCCAGTGCAGAATAGCTCCGCAAATTAGAGCAAAATGAAGGAAAGAGATTATTTTTTCCATTGATTGCCCGATTTTAACAGTCAAAAAGTCGGAACATTTTTAGAGTATGACAGGAAATTTTCCATCTTGACTTCTGAATTTGATTCAAAATATGGCACATCTTCTATCTCTCTAGAAAAACTTGAAACTTCTTTAGTGTAGACTCCATTATGCTTTTTTTTTTTTTGCGTTTATGAAAACACAAGAAATCTGCCCAGCAACTCTAATGGTTACTCTGTAATTCGCAACTTTAAAAGTGCTGTTGAATATCAATCCCCCATCACATATCGCTACAGAATGTTTCACCAACATAGAACCCCTTGGCAATCAAAGAAACATTCTTTGCAAATTTGGATTTCTATAAAACCTTCATATTTTCAATGTCACTGATTGGTTTTACATTTCCCTAACTCCTAATCCCTCAACCTTCGGCTAACCCTCCATAGAATCTTTGCTTATATAACCATGCCGACTCTTACTAAACTTGGGACAAATTTCCCACTCAGGAGATGGTTTACCCACTACCTGATGGACTGGCTGAAGTCGTCAAACTTGCACGCTATTCTCAAAATTCCCAGTTGAACCCGGAGTTTTGGACTACTACCACTGGAAACCCTGATATTGAGAATAAAGATATCTTTTTCTTCTAAAAAACTGGTTATCTCCTTATGCTTCTAATGTGTATTTAGGGGAACAGTCTTGCTGAACTTCTATGTCTACATTAAATAACTGCTCATTACTTACTAATTAAAAGTCCATTCTGACACTATCCAATGATTTTGACCTTGGCAGGACGTAAACCTTCGATTGTATAGTATGTAATAGTATTTCAGACTAACATAAATAAAATTAAGGAAAAATAAATTAAAGTTTCCTCAATACATTTATTCTGTGAGAGAAATTTCACATGATAGGTACGTCCCCTCAGGAGGCATTACACCCGCTTCCATCAGTTCTGCCTACATTTCGAGCAGGGGTGCAGAAAGTTCTCCTACATTACATACAATGTCTTTCCAGTGAAAGGAATCTAGAGCGGCTAAGGCATAATAGTTATTTTCCATAATAATTGTCAAGCAAAAAAAATTTAGATTTTTTTCACTATGACGTAAGTTGATGTTGGTGTACTTCACAAAGCAGCACGAATATTTTCTCTTCCATAATCTTAAGCGCAAGATGATTTTTCAATGTTTGCTTGGAGAAAATTTAGAGAGAATTCATTTCCTAAGTTTGATATGTAACTGCCCACAGTGGGGGAAAAAAAACCCTTGACTGCTTTCACAAAAATGGTGGGATCACACACTGAGGAAGGTTAAGAAAACTAAATTCTAACTGGGTTCTAACGAGTGTTCTGCCCTCCCCTTAAAATTTGAGGAGCCACCTTGGCTGAAAAGCCCAATTTTTAGGAGTCAAATTAACTTTTCCAAAATGCATCATGGCACATACGATTTTTTAACGATTGGGAGTTTGGAAAAATCGACAGGTTGCACCAACTTATTTTCATGCCACATTGGCCCAGCCCTTTCTATTTTGGGCCCGATTTTGAGGCGCATGATGCCCAGGGAAGGCAGAGCACTAGTCCTAACAGTTCGACTGTCACATAAATCATTAACTGATAGTGATATTGTCGCAAATGTGAAATAGTAAAAACAATTGATATAAAGTAAACATTAGTTTATTTTTAGTCAATGACAATATAAAAAAAATATAAACAAGAGGATGTTAACGTTTGTAACCACAGCCCTTCCTCCTACCACGAGCACGTTCAAATTTACGTCCTTTGCTGCGCACATATGGCTTCGTATGACTGCCTGGAACTCCTGGAGCTTTACCGAAATGTTTGCAAGCTTCACGGTTCTTGCGTTTACCTGCAAAAGGAAAAAAAATTCAGGATCTGGTTTGAAACTCCATAGGAAGGTATGATCACAGTTTCTTTGAGGTACTGTATGTACTTGTGTACTAGGCACACTTTTACTCCCCAAAAATGTCCAAGAGCTACAAATTGAAGGTGCGTAACTCACTAAGTGGTGGCTTCTTGGTGTTGGGAAGATAGGTAGCTTCCATTGAGTTTACATCAAAGGCAGGATCACTGTGTCCTGCCAGAACTGCTGTTGCAAGCTACTGAGGAGAGAACTTGCTACTTGAGTGACTTGACCAAGGTCACTTGACTCATTTCTCGTCTTCTGAGCTACAAGGTCTCTGTTGTTTCTTGATTTTTTGATTCCCTAACTGTTTTGGCTTTTCCCCGACTCTAAAATTTTCCAACTCCCTGACTTTTCCGGGGTTTTCCGAATGCTGGAAACCCTGCAGCAGCAGATTTCATCCCCTCTGTGGGCCAGTGGCCTGGGAAAGGGGGTGGGAAATGCTTTCAGTGACCTGGAAATCCGTTTTGGTGGGCTTTAAGGACACTTTTAAAAGATAAAGACTAAGGATTCTACAATATTTTCAAAATGGTACTACTCCGTTTCCATTAATTCTCTGATATTCATTTTGCAAGGTGTTGAATTGGAAAATTGAGAGGGTCAAGGGTGGTTTATTAATCCAACATGCCTGAACGATGGTGTTAATTCAGTTCAGAGACTCTTTTGAATGTGTGATTAATGGCAAGTCTCGAGTTCAATTTCTTTCTGAATGGCCGCAGTTGTTTTGGTACATTTTCTTATATTTTCTGGTAGTCCTTGCTAAAGAAGGGGAGCTAGGGGGCCCATAGTACTCGCATTGACAGAAAATTCTGTCAACTCCTGTGACTTGGCTCGTTAAAACAGGAGCATTAAAAAAATTTGTGACTATGCCTGCTAAAAGAATTTCAATTCATAAAATCTCAAAATTTTGAGGTCTCATGCTGCAAAGGAGGGGGGGGGGGCGTGAATTGAATGAGTCATCGAACTAGTTCTTGTGAAAAACATTTGGGCCAAATTTCATGCTCCTGGCATTGGCACTTTCACAAGAGTAAAATGCATTGGAGTTTATTCAATGAATGTGAGAAAGAGAAAAATAAAATTGGGAGGGGGGGGGGAGCGCCCCATAAAATTAGATTTCACTGAATCTCAGAATAACATTAGAAGTTAATTCTGTCCACGCTGGATGAAAATTCGAGGGTCAACATTTAAAGAGCAGACACTGGCGTACGTTTGTCAAAAATTAAACTAAATAAAAACAAGACTTTTATGGTCTTTAATTTAAGAAAGAAAGGGGGAGAAAAATCGTTGGGGTTACCTTGTAATAAGACTGTCTGCTTTCCAGTTGGAGCTCTTAAAGCCAGCTGATCAAATGTGATGATTTCACCACCTGCTTTCAAAATTCTGGCACGAGCAGTTTCTGTAGCTCGCAGGGCGCACACCTGAAAATTGATGAATGGCGGTTGTTACGCTGACTGTTACCAATACAGACACCTAAATTACCTAGCAGTTACCTAATACAGACACAAGTTGTTGATCATACAAAAATAGCCTCGGGCAACGTCATGACTCTGCATTGCACCGAGTATTCTGACTTTGGAGGGAAAAGTTTATTACGCGAACACAATTTCTTTCTTGGGGCTATGCTGTTTGGCACATCACTAGTTATCTCCAATTAGAAAGCAACTATCGACATGTCTGGACAAAACTACTATTGGATCAAACAGCATAAATCTCAAAGGGAAATTGCGCTCACAGTGAGCTTTTTCTCTCTGAAGTGAGAATGCTCAGCATGAGGCAGAGTCATGATGTCACTTTAAGCTTTAGTCATATGATCTCCTATTTGTGTCTGTTGACTGGTGCATCTCGCCACCTTAGTTCCTTGAAATTACCCGATTGTTGAGTGATACTAATTTCAGAGAACTGAGTATAATTAAATTTCAACATAACAAGGAGTGGAATGATCTGAAAATCGTCAGAGGAATGATTACTCATTGTAGAATTAACTGTATCTGACTGATGCATCAAATGCATTATAACAAGATAATATGCTCAAACCTGCAAACCTTCATCATGATGAATGACATTTATTCCTACAAAAAATTACTTTTAGTCTTGGTTTATGACAGCCACATAATCTATGAAAATGACCTAATAATAGTGTCATGCTCAGTCCTACTAATTGAACTTATTCGACTGTTAGATTGTTGGTGAGATATTCTTCACTTAAAGGGAGCCCTTCATTGGCCCTAAGAATGGATATTTCAACATCATTCACTGGGATAACAGCTGTTGAAAGATTCGTTTGAAAAGGGCAGCTCCCGAACACAGATGTTCTTTCAATAATAAGCGACAAACTGAGCGATCCGTTCGGTGAGGCTGCAGAAAATGCTCTTGCGCAACCTGAAGTTATCCCAGGGCACATTACGAAATTTATTTTGCAAAAGCATTTCTAACCCTTATAAGAAGCAAGAAAATATTAAGAGACAAGGAGAGCACGCTGATAATTGGAATATTTTGATTAACCTGGGCTATTGACCTTGACGCGGGGCAAGAAGATCAAGGGGCTGAGATAGGGACTTATTACCAAGCTTTCAAGCCTAGGTTAAAAATGCCATAGGTGAACTACTGGCCAGAGTTCAGGAATGATTCCCAGAACTCAGGACAGCGCTCAAGCCGCGACGCAGTGTCGCACTATGATCTTTTCTTCCTGTAACTTTCGACTCCACTCTGAAAGTTTGCACAAGCGTAATTTAAGGTGTCATCAACATCTTGTGAAATTTTCAAAGAAATTAAAAGGTCCAATTGTGAGATATGTTTGGAAACTTAAAATTTGGGCAAGAAAAAAATTGCAAGTTAGGCCCTATTTTCTTCTACATGTCTGAAAAGCTCTTTCTCAGGGCTTTCCATTGACACCAGAGCGGTTGATTAAGAATGAACCGTTCCGAACTTACATATCAATAGAATGGTGGCATTCTTCGAAAAAAGCCAACTTGAGCAAACCTTCAGTGTCCATTAAAAGCCCAACAGGCGGTCGAATCAACATAAAATTATGGTTTTTTACTAAGCCATGCATGTACAGTAAGCAGGCCAAGTTTCATCAAATTCTGACAGGGTCACTTTTTCGAAGTACCACTAATTGGCATGGAATGACCCTCATGTCAATTATCGATCGGGATTCGGAGAGTCAATAGTGCAGGGTGCAAATTGTTCAAAGCCTCCGCAATTTTTCCAAAGCAAGTTGGGTTTTCACCACAACAGGCTCATCAAAATTTTAATGAATTCTTTGCTAATTTTGAAATGTTTGACTAAGCTACATTAAGTAATCCACATGAGTTGAAAATCTGGAAGAAAAAAATTCTTAGCTCAACAACAATTTGGAGAGCTGTCCTACATTTTGCTGCAACCATGCGGTCCAGAACAGTTTGAACCCTTGCAATATAAGATCTATTCTTGCCATCCTAAGGTAATTATAGTGCTAACATTTGCTTCCCAAGAAAAGGTCCATGAAAACCTCCAAAACTATATAAGATTCAGCACTCCTGTTGCCAAACGATAAGATAATAGGGAAAAAACTTACTGATAACTTGGGTACATCCATTAATCTAGGATCATTGGTGATGGATCCTACGACAACGGCAGTTTTACCAGCACGGCTTGGTTTTGTCATGTGTTTTGACAATCTGGACAAAGACATCTGTGGCCTATTTGTTTTGGACATAAACAGACGCCTCAATACAATTTTGTTGAACTTAGCGCGAGTACGTCGGACCAAATATCTGTAAAGCTGCAAAATACAAGGAAATTAGGAAACTGGAAAAAGTGTCATCATGAAGTAAGGTTAACTTAGGTTACATGGAACCTACATGGCAAGTCTCGCTTGAAGTTAGAGCATGGCTACTAGCTGCAGATCAGATGCTGCATATTGCAGCACTGTTCTGTACATGACTGGAGTTAACTTGGCATATAACAGAAATGTGTACTCAAACGACTCATGAGTTGAGAATTGCTCCTGGTTTCCGCCGAAAATGTACACGGTAGCTTGCTAGCTGGGAACTTTCATGGAGCGGTATTGAGATGAGTGAATAAAAAACCGCAAGAAAGTAGAGTAGGGTTTGATAGAAAAATGGTTCGACTTACCTTCACTAAAAGCAGAAGATACACATCTTTAGAACGTGGTTTGGACCTCCTGACTTTGCGGTCATACCTGTGCGAGATGTCGACTCCCTGAAACGAGCAAAGAGTGGATTAGAGGAAGCACTGGATGATTTTATGATATTCAATAGAGATTAGTTTTAACAGATATATGAGGAGCCTTTGTGTAAAGAAATAATTAAACTTACCATTTTCGTCTAAAAATAAGACTCCAGACACGTGTGACGGATGGAGCTGAGGCCTGTTTGCGGGAGGAAGAAAACGCAAGATGGCGTCCTGAGCATATACAGATGAGACAACCTTCACAAAATGGTGCAAAGCTCTAACATGCTCTAATCTGCATATATTGATTTCCTATAATGATAATATGACCGAAAGATTGAATTGAACTTTTTAAAAATATAAAGGAGTAAAGAGCAAAACAAAATTATAGGCGACTTTTTCTAACTCGCAATTTCAAGAAATATTATCAACCACCGAAGGACAGTGGATTTTCAAAAGTTCAAAGTTTCTCGTTGGTACACCTAGATCTAGTAAATTATTGTGGGCGCGCCTAACGGGCGCTATCCGAACCACACCTTTTCGCAGGTGTACTTTTGGACTGTTGCAGATTCTTGCCGTAGGATGCGCTGTCGTCAAGTGTACCTTTTGTCTCTGACCTTTTGTGACTTTGTGAGGTTAGTTTTATGTTGTGCTCATGTGCTGTCAAAAGTCAATTTTTCGATACCGTTAAACCGTTTTGGACTTGAAAACTCCTGGAGGTAGTAAGTCAATTTTCCTACTCACTTTTAGCTTTTTATTTAGAGGGTATGCAAGAGAATACTTCTGTTTTCCTTGGACTTACTCCTGGGAATGTAGAAGTGATTTTCATGTGTACAATAAACATGCTCGGCATACAATCATAACGTGGTAACACATTTGCTATTTCCTATCCTCTGTTTACATCAAAAGAGGATGAAGAAATCTGAGACTGGCTCGACCTCACTCGTAAGTCACCCTAGGAACCCCAAAATAATCTGGTAAGGAGCTGAATGCAAGGCTTATCAGTGATCTGTAAAAGTTGTCGAGCCAATAGATATCAACATGGATGAAAAGTTATGGGCCCTCCAAGATTTATCCTTTTTTGAGCCGTCGGCAAAAGTGGAGCTGAAAAGAGAATAAGTCTGCTTTTTCATATGCTAAATCCAGTGGAAATGTTGTCTGGAAATCCTAGAGGTAATCAAGGAGATTTCTTGTATTTTTGCTAGCTGGAAAGAGAAGGCAGACAAAACAATCTCTTCTAATGACAGGGCCAATCGCTCAATGCTCATGGCTTCTCCTACATTTCAAGTCCATATTCTACTTCTATTTAGTGTTCAAAAGAGCAATCCTTTACAAATGTATTTTATGACTGCATTTCCCATGATTCCAAGCTGATTCTAGTATGATTTCCTTTCAGGATTGTTACATGTAGTTTTCTCTAATTTATTATATTCAAACAGAAAACTAAGCAACACTGAGACTCGACATTTTTACAGTATAGTCTTCATAATCAAGGGTAAAGGAATAGAAAGCTCAAAGGTGTTAAGTAGTAAGTTCTCTGTTGAAAAAGTAAAAATACAAGGCAATGTTAAATGAGGCGTCTAGAACCTAAACCGGCAATCTCCATTACCTCACAATAGCTTGTTTCCTCCATAATGTCAAAGATAGTGATCGTATCTCTTCAATTTCTCTCAAATATTTAAACTCTTAGTTTCATTCATGCATTTCTGTAGTCTGGGTGTTAATGTGCCTCTTTTCCATGTGTTTCTAGGAAGAAAACGTACAACCTATTTTGACATTATCCTCTTTAGTTCCTGTGGAGAAATTTGCTCAAACTAGTGAGTGGTCTTCAGACTGATTCATGAATTCGAAATTTCAGGTAAGGTTTTAGGAGCTTTTTAGATTGATAAATTTTATTCTTAGATGTCATTATCAAATCGTATTTCTATTTTCTTACTGATGATCAAATAGAGTAGAACTAATTCAATAGAGAATTTGCGGGAGTCTAAAATTTTGTAAAATTTATTTTTGAAATGAAACGGCTAGGAAAACTGAGCACGAGGATGTCCTTGCTTTCTCAATTGAAAAATTATTGGATGAAATATGAAGAAGTTACAGAATCTGCCAAAATACATGTGATAAAATGGAAAATCATGAAAAATGATGTCACGAGGTGGCACATTTTCTCACTTTTAGATCCATTTTCCTCCAATTTCCCATTTCAGTAAAAACTTAAGAAAAATACTGCAAACTCAGCTCAGTAAGCACTCTCAGACGAAGCGATAAAATTTGTGTGAGCAAATTCTCCATTCTCAGCAACATGCTTCTTAACTGATGCCACTTGCAAGTGCTCAAGGAAATTGTAAGAAAAGAGCATGTCTTCGGCATGATATTCTCAGGAGCCATCTTTACTACAACTGCTTACTCGCCACGAATACTAGAAATGTAATTTTCTATTTTTTCAATTTGTCCCTTCTTTAAGCTGTGGTTTTTTTTTACGAATTGATCCAATTTATTTTTTCAGGTGAAACCAAATTGTCTCTCAAAAGATACCTTGAGGCTGAGCCTGTTCACCCCTGAGCGTTTTGTTGAATCTCAAGATTATATGGAAGCACATGTTGGATTTTGTGCATAATGGTGCTTAGATAATTTGTGTAAGTCTCCTTTCAACTCACAACCATACAATTTTTATTTGTATATTATTGTAAATTTGTAGCTACAAATAGTACGATAGCCTCTGCGCATGAGCCTGTAAAATCATGCTCAGAACTTCATTAGGTAATATGCTTTCCAATATCCAATATGCTCCAGCATCTCATGCCACAGCTCCTTCTGGGTGTTTCTCATACCGAGATGCACTAATTTCTCTTCCCGCTGTTCCTTTCTCTTCCTTGACGTTGTCTTCCAGTTCCTCTCAGAGCGGAAAGTCAGAAACCCCTCTTCTTCAACCTTCTTTTTCCACCATTAAAACTTCAAAACCTGTCTTTTCTTACCAGCATCACTTGAAATGTAAGAACGTTCTTCGTAAGTCTACTCCCTCTCCCTCTGCCTTAATTGCCAGTCGCCTGCCTCCTACTCAGTCGCTTACCAGGCCTGTGCCCCTTTCTGTCTTTTCTCAGGGCAATCCTGGCCTTAGGAAATCTTTGTCATCGTCGGCCCCTGCATCCTTTGCCTCCCACAATAAGCGCTCCTCGCAGAATTGTGCAACCTCATCTCTCTCCGTTTACTCTATTCCTCTCTGTAACAAATACAGTTCTCTGCAATCCTCTGCCAAGTCTGTCCCTTCCAAATCATTCATCCCTCCAGGTAACCTGCACCACAAAAGTAAGTTAAAAGTTATCCATCCCCATCATCAATTCATCCGAGAAGTCATTCCTTCTTATCGCCCCACTAATGGTGGAGGTCGTGCTCCAATTGTGTATCCTCGCTTATGTGACAATTGTTGTAAAACATATCAAACGAAGCAATCTTTTTCTAATCATAAGAAAAGTTGTACATCTACTGCTCCTAAGGAACCTTCAACGGCTTCTGATGAATCTGTTTCACATTTCCCAGACCCTACTCCTTCACCAAAGAATTTTGTACCCAAAGAAGGTACTGTTTCTGTTATAATGTGTCCTACTTGTAAAAGGACTTTTGTCAAAGAAGAAAATCTAAAAAAGCACTCGAAAATATGTCCAAGAGTGATGAAGTATCCACGATTGTGCAAAGACTGCTCCCGAATGTACAAAAGTAAGGAATCCTACCATCTTCATAAAAAACATTGTGATCGACTTAAATTAAAATCAAGTGAAGGAACTTTTCCTCCCTCATGTTCCACCTGTCATGCTTTGTTTTCCAATAAGCATTCCTTTCAGAAGCACATGAAAGTAAATTGTAAGGATTTCAGTGTAAAATGCACTTTTAATGATTGTAATAGACTTTTTCGTTCCTTTAAGAGTATGATGTATCATCTGACTAGCCATCATTCCAAAGAAGCAACAAAGTTTTTAACATTCAATAATTTTAATGATTTTAAAGAATGGAAGAAGACAGAAGAGCGTCAAAGTTTCTGTAATCAAAGAAAAATTTGTGGCACTAAAGTTTTTAAGGAGGAAACCATTCATTATTATAAATGTTTGTTCAATCGCAAAAAGCGTTGTCTCCAGTCTTTAAAACAACAACGAAGAACAGCAAGGAAAAGGAGATATGGTCAAATTCCTGAAGGTGCATGCCCCTCTGCAATAACAGCAAGGGTTACCACCTCAGGAGAAGTTAAAGTTAAATATGTCTCTTGCCACTCTCATTCTATTGACGAAAAGAATAGAATTTTTCACCGTTGGCAACCAGAAACAATTGCAGAAGTTAAGCGACTTTTGAATGATGGTGTTAGTGCTGAAAATATTAGGCTAAAATTTTGTAAAAAGAAAGGTGAAAATATCCCATATCCTCTAAGAGAACATTATATGACAACCAGGGAAATATTAAGGTATAAGTTCTTGCTGAAAAGAGCAAAACGAAAAGATGATGATGATGCAACAGCAGTTAAGAAAAAAGTTGATTCTATGACTGAAGAAGAGAAGAAAAACATTTTAATCTACAAGCCTCAAGGGTGTCCCACTTATATTGGGGATGCGAATTTTGATAGTTTACCATACCACAAAGACCTTTTTGTTTATGGGTTTCAAACTGAGCAGCAATTGAAAGAAATGCAAGAGGGTTCTAGTCGTGGGCTGTGTATTGATGCCACCCACAAAACTAATCGTTATGATTTTTATTTATTGAATATTTTGATCCCTGACGAATATGGGTCAGGCTTAGTTGTTGCGCAGATTTGTGACCAATCACCTTGATGCTCAAATCTTGGGGATTCTCTTCCGCTCGATGAAAAAAAAGTGCCCGCATTTACCGGTACATATTGTTATGACTGACGACGATCCAGCTTTGTGGGAATCATTTAAATCTGTTTTTTCAGAAGATAATCCAAATTGGGACGGAAAGCATCTTCTATGCAAGTGGCATATCCTTCGGTCATGGCAAAAAAATTTAAACAAAATTAGAAGAGGTTCCTTAAGACGACTCATCAATAAATACTTACGAGTACTGATGGAGGAAAGAAACGTAGATAATTTTGAAACAAAACTAAACAATTTTTTGAAGAAGTTTTCCGGTTCCCAGTTCACTAGATTTATTAAGTATTTTAAAACATATTATTTAAATAATGATAAACCCAGGCTTTGGGCAATGTGTTACCGGAATTACTATCATAACGATATAGATACTAACAATTTTGTAGAATCATTTCACAGAGTCTTAAAAAAGCGTTTAAAACGACTGAGTAATTTAAGAATGGATGAGCTGATTGAGATTTTGGAGGAAATGGAGCATGAAAGATTTTTAAAATTAGAAGATAGGCGTGTTAAAGGTGAGCCACACAAAGATTTCAACAAAGCAGATGCTCGTCATAGTAGAGGTATGAAAATACGTCATTCTGCAATAACTTTCCTTGCCGACAATAAGTGGTTAATTAAATCAGAAAATAAAAAAGGAACATTGTACCTCGTCACTAGAAAGATTGATGAATGTTGTCTGGATCATTGTTATGATAAGTGTAATAACATGTCATGTTTTGGTTTGTGTATCCACCTGTATGATTGTAACTGTCCTGACAAAGTAGGTATGTGTAAGCACATACAGGGTGATCCAAAAGTCCCTTCCACCCCCTCTAACTTTTTACCTAATTGAGGTAAAGATTTGAAACTTAGGGGATATTCCTAGGTCAAAGGGAGCTACTTTTTGGCCCCCCTAAAATTTTCAGGGGGGCCCCCTTGGGGGGGCAACGGCCCCCAACTTTTAATTTTCAAATGGGAAGACCCCCTTTGTGATAGCTCGTTCGAAAGAGCATAAAAAAAGAAAACTTTTCGCGCAAACCCGAAGTCAATATCTCAAACCGTTTCAAAATGGCGGCCGGTTAAAGTTCAAAATGGCCGAAAATTCACACCGGTTATTTGTCGATGGATTTGCGCGAAAATCGGTATGTGGGGGTATTTTGACACGAGAAAAACGAATTTGACGTTAGATTTTCAAAAAAACCGAAATTTCCAAAATGGCCGCCGGTTAAAGTTCAAAATGACATAAAATTGATTTTTTTAGAAATCTAAGTTCAAATTTTTTTATCTTATGCCAAAATACTCTCAAATTCCAAGTTTTAGGCAAATCCATCAGCAAAAAACCGAGGTGACAATTTTCGGCCATTTTAAACTTTAACCGGCGGCCATTTTGGAAATTTCGGTTTTTTTGAAAATCTAACGTCAAATTCGTTTTTCTCGTGTCAAAATACCCCTACATACCGACTTTCGCGCAAATCCATCGACAAATAACCGGTGTGAATTTTCGGCCATTTTGAACTTTAACCGGCCGCCATTTTGAAACGGTTTGAGATATTGACTTCGGGTTTGCGCGAAAAGTTTTCTTTTTTTATGCTCTTTCAAACGAGCTATCACAAAGGGGGTCTTCCCATTTGAAAATTAAAAGTTGGGGGCCGTTGCCCCCCCAAGGGGGGCCCCCCTGAAAATTTTAGGGGGGCCAAAAAGTAGCTCCCTTTGACCTAGGAATATCCCCCAAGTTTCAAATCTTTACCTCAATTAGGTAAAAAGTTAGAGGGGGTGGAAGGGACTTTTGGATCACCCTGTACATAGGGTTCACTCCTTCTCAACTCGTAATAATCATAGATCTGTTACAATTGTTAGTAATGAGGATGTAGAAATGACAGGTGAAAGTAGACCAGAAGAACCTGAATTGATGAGTCCTGAGTGTAGCGTAAGTGATGTTGAAGATGAACCATGCTCTACCCACTCTTTTAGTAATGACAGTTCCACTTCGTCAGAGCACTTACAATCGAACAAAGATGAGGTAGCTCAGTTCGATATTCTTGCAGACGAGCTTCGTAAAATTATGCATAGTTCAAATTCAAATCTAAGGTCCCATGTTTTAACTTCCCTTCGTTCTGAAATCAGTTTCTGTAAATTAAATAGTCAACCCAAGAAATCAGTAACACTAAGTTCCTCTAAGACTATCGCACAAGATAAGAAATCAAATGTACAAGTTCCTCCGATGCTCTGTACATTTGCTCCAAACCAGAAATCCCCATGTCAGCCAAAAATGTACAAAACTATAAAAAAAAGAAAAGTCTCTCGTAAATCCTTCGCAAAACCAGATAAGGAAGAATTTGAAGCCTTATCCCAAGAACTACTTACTTACATAAGTGATGATGCAAACCTAACAGAGAATAATGTATCAGATGTTGCAGAAGGCAAAGCTACTGAAGTGTTCCCATTAGCACCAAATTCTCATCCGGAATCAGTTTCAGTTCCAACTGTCCTAAGTGCACCATCACCAAATAATGTCACTTCATCAATAAAATCTGTAAGATCTCAAACCACTCGCCGAAGGAAAGGTCAAAGCTTTGCTCCCCCCTTAACATGTAATGAAAGTGCAACTGTGCCTTACAGATTTGAAGATCTTCATGTTAGTGAAGTTGAACTGAAGTCTCTAGACCCTAACATCTCAGACACAGAGGTTGCATTTTTGAAAAATATGGCCGAAGATTTTGTTAAAGGTTGGCTGTATGATGCAGTGATCGATATTTTCTTGCGAGTTCATGGCCATGGCAAGCAGGACATTTTTACCCTTGAGACTGCATTCACTCAAAAGATCCTAGATACAAATGCATCCCCTGAAGATATTCTTTTTGTGTTACCCCATATAAATTATAAAGGTCTGAAAAAGATTATTATTCCCATTAACGTTAGTCATCACTGGATCCTCATTGTTGTTGATAATGTTACCAAAAAAATCCTTGTTTTTGATCCATTACATCAAGGTATCTCAGCGAGTTATGTAGAATCTCTGTCTCGGTTGAAGAGCGTACTCACCCTGATGCTAAATGAAAATGTCTCTGCATGGGCAGAGGAATCCCCCAAGCATCATTTACAAAAAGACAAAGTCAGTTGTGGTGTTTTTATTTCATTTTACGCGTTCAAAATTATTAAAAATGAGGACCCTAATATGTTCTTTGATGTAGATATTTTTAGACACTATATGTACACCTCTGTCAAAGCTGCGGTAGTAGTATGCTAAGTTTTACACGTATTTTAAGTTATGACAAAGCTTCGGTAGAAGTATGCTCAGTTTTCTGTGATTTTAAATTTGTGAGCCCCTATACAGCTCGAGGTTCCCTGTACAAATCCCTCACTTTCATTTTACTTCTTTTTTTAAATTTTTTACACGTATTTTAAGTTATGACAAAGCTTCGGTAGAAGAATGCTCATTTTTCTGTGATTTTAAATTTGTGAGCCCCTATACAGCTCGAGGTTCCCTGTACAAATCCCCCACTTTCATTTTACTTCTTTTTTTAAATTTTTTACACGTATTTTAAGTTATGACAAAGCTTCGGTAGAAGAATGCTCAGTTTTCTGTGATTTTAAATTTGTGAGCCCCTATACAGCTCGAGGTTCCCTGTACAAATCCCTCACTTTCATTTTACTTCTTTTTTTAAATTTTTTACACGTATTTTAAGTTATGACAAAGCTTCGGTAGAAGAATGCTCATTTTTCTGTGATTTTAAATTTGTGAGCCCCTATACAGCTCGAGGTTCCCTGTACAAATCCCCCACTTTCATTTTACTTCTTTTTTTAAATTTTTTACACGTAGTTTAAGTTATGACAAAGCTTCGGTAGAAGTATGCTCATTTTTCTGTGATTTTAAATTTGTGAGCCCCTATACAGCTCGAGGTTCCCTGTACAAATCCCCCACTTTCATTTTACTTCTTTTTTTAAATTTTTTACACGTAGTTTAAGTTATGACAAAGCTTCGGTAGAAGTATGCTCAGTTTTCAGTGATTTTACCTTTGTGAGACGCTTAGTATTCTTTCCTGGTCAGATCTAGCCTTTTTTTTGTTCTTTTATGTTTATTTAAATTTATTTTATTTATATTTATTTATTTCTGACTTTTCTTACCTTCGTACTAAATTTTCAGTCATTTTATTTCGTATTAATTATTCTTGGAGCACTGTCCCTATAACATCATGTGTGCATACATTCACAATATTTGGCCCAACTTCACACCCT
The DNA here is from genome assembly GCF_001854935.1 of Bemisia tabaci. NCBI lineage: Eukaryota > Metazoa > Arthropoda > Insecta > Hemiptera > Aleyrodidae > Bemisia > Bemisia tabaci. The sequence continues at coordinate 325,068 of NW_017552802.1, forward strand.
GTGGGTCTTGCATGCCATCAATTTTGACCTTTTTTCATTGACTATTGGGTTTTTTCCCCATCCTTTTAAGTCAAGTATGCTTTGTTTGAATTTTTTTTTTTGTGTGTAGCCTTAGTTACTTGTCTTGAAGTCTTGAAGAATGCGCTAAATGAACGTTTTCTTTATGTTGCAGGTTCATGCAGACCTTTGGTGCAAGATGTTTTTGACAAACCAATAGCTGTCGCATTCAACCTTCTAATGCTAGTTACCTATTCTAAAAGCAAGCATACACATTGATTTTCTATTGTTAATTTTTTTTCTTTTATTTTTGTATCTATATTGTCTTCATGAATTTTTTATAAAAAAGAAAAACAGAATATAAAAAGTGTTTACTTAAGACAAATCCTTTGCTTTTCTCTTTTACCTCCCGTCTACATATGATTTTCCTGAATGACAAGACTATATCAGGACTCAATTTCACTTGAAGATTTTTGTTGAGAACGAAGTTCAAACTTCCAAGATGTTTCTTGATATCACCATTTTCAAAAATATTTCAGTGAGCAAAAGGAACTCTCGAGAAGGCTTCAAATCAAGGCACTTTGAAGCCTTTTTTTCCCCCTAAAATAGTGAATTTCCTTCAGCAAACACACCAATATATTTGCTGTCAAATGTGAAACATTTTGAGGTGTTTCAAAATAATTCCTCCTGTTAATTGCTCTCTTCAAAAGACATTTTTCAAGTTTAAGAAAAGTAAATATAGTATATCCTCTGTATGACTTCTAAATTAAGTCATCTTCCCATTTCGCAATTGGGCATTGAAAACTGATATTTTAAAAAAAGAAACTAAAATTAATATTAACATAGAGACTATTAATATAATTAAGCTTTTCGAAAATATTATATTTTTTTTCAATTTAAAATTGTCCATAAATTAATCAGTAGGTTCATCCACAGGATGATACTTAATGTGCCGCTTTGAATTGAACTCCCTTCAAAAATAAAATCTGTGGCAGACAGGAAATACTCTTAGCTCACAAAATGATACATTAAGACCTTGGGGGGAATTTCTGATGTATAGCTGCATGAAAGAATCCTCTTTGTGCCTCCTTCATTTTACCAAATACTTCGTTTTTTATTTTGGCTGCATGACTATCAGAAATTTAATATTTTAAAGCAATAATGGGAGAAAATCCCATCTCTGGACACTTTCTTAATCCAGTTTCGAACAGCCATATTCCTACATAGGACAAAGATATGATCTCCTGTAGTGTAATTGCAATTTTAATTTTGACTGAGGAAGCAATATAGCAATTTAAAACAACTTTTCAGCACAATGATCCAAATAATGATACCTAGGTACATTCTTTGCTTTGGAATTCTCCGTAGAATTTTAAGTTACCTAGCAAGTAGGTAGGTACCTACCTAATCGCTTCCACAATATTGCAAGAGTCTTACTATCTACACTATTTTAACTTCAGTTTCCTGGAAGATTTAATTAAAAAATTTATCTAATCCGCCTCTCACAGGAACAGCAATTCAGCTGAAGCTGAAATAAAACTAGAGGTGAGTAATATAAAACTACCGGTTAAAAATTATTCAGATTCTACGGCTCAAATGGTTTAAATGACTTGACAGAGTTTATTAAAGAAAAGGACTCTTTAATACTGCTTGGGACTGATTCTTAATTTCTTCGCTACCGAATTGATTTCTGTGTTTTTGTAATTTGCCGCCTATTTTGGTGTAACTCAGCGCTTTTCGTGCGTCACATTCGGGCTCCATCGGTAAATGACGTCACCATCGTGTACCTTTGCGTTCGGGCAGCTTCGGTTATCTCCGGATAGGTTCGGTCCTATCCGTAAAGTACACCTGCGAAAAGGTGTATATTTTTCGTTCGGATTTCGCCCGTTAGGCGCACTCGGGGATACGCGCTAAGGAACTGGCGCTCTTGGCGGGCGGGTGGTGAACCATTACCAGCAGGTAGATTCGCCCGCCAAATTTAAAATTTGGACGATGCTAAGCGAAAACCGTTTAGTTTTAAGACTATTTAAACATCGAATAGTCAATCTACCCATTGAAGTAGATTTTTGATGGCTTTTGACCGTGCTTAAGGAAAGATTATAACATATAATCGTATCTGAAGTATGATGCCAATGAATCTAATGGATCCTAATGAATCGTAGAAAAGCTAAGATTTTTACGGATCGCCGTCTTTAATAGGAGGCATCATTAATCAATTACATATTTAATTGAAGATGCCTCATAATATCGACAAGTAGAGTACCTGTATAGCGAGAGTATGGACAGATCGCTTCATGGAGGGCTTAGGGCCCAAAAGTGCAGCCACCCTTCTAACCAACTTCTAACGCACAAAATTTCACTGCCAGTCTGCAGATTCCAATTCTAACCATGATGGCAAAGAATGTACAGAAATGAGCGTTCTTCCGCGAAATTGAGTAAATGTATGCAAAAACTGAGTCAAACACGTGCTTAATAAACGACAGTTCGTAACAATAGTATTAGTAAATCGTTCTGGATAATGGAAATTCATAGGTTGGCTGCATTTCTGGGCCCTAACTTTATTCGCAGAAGCATCGGTGAAGGCTTGATGGATTTTCGGAGTTTCACATCTGTCCATACTCTCGCTATACAGGTACTCTATCGACAAGTCGAGTCCGAATGTATGAATTCATCCTATATCTCGAAGACATTTACAATATAGTACAGTGGTTTGAATAAAAATTTCATAACTATTATCCTGCGATCAAAATTCAAATCAAACTTTATGATTTTGTGAAATTGGCAGTATTTTTCTAAATATTGCAGTAAAAGTGTCTATGCCGGCGCGGAGCGCCGGCAAAAGCGAGAAAGTCTTGTGCGATCTTCGCACCATGATGGGGGGCGAAGCCCCCCCACATGCCGGCGCGAAGCGCCGGTACGCGGCGCTTGCGCCGCGCATAAATTGGCCGGAGGCCAATTTTTTTTGGCCTTGGGAGTAAATAGTTAAAAGGACAAAGTTGACGTAAGGATGAAGTCACCACTCATCATCGTGAGAATGAGTGGAGAAGTGGGAATCAAAAGAAATGATATAGGGCATGGTTCGACCGGTCAGCAATCGGTGGTTTCCTGATTTCCTCTAGGTATTTCATCTTGAATTTTATTATCAACCTGAAGAAAAATGGATTTTTGCATTTTTTTGAAATAAAGGCTAAAAAGTTGACGTAAGGCTCAGCCGAGGCCTCCCCTCTCGTAAGGCACCGAAAGGCTGTTATAGACCCCCCCCCCCCCCCTAAGAGCCTTACGTAATTTATGGACGGCCCCTTATTTGTATTTTTTGTATTCCTTAAGGTCTTTATTACTTACAATTCCTAATCATATAGATAACAGATTAGAAATCATGCAGATTTTCCCTTTAAAAAAAGGGCATTTAAGTTTGAGTTTAAAAGATTCCTGCTTGGCCCGAAAGGCGAGGGTTGACAAAAATCCTGCGGCCCGAAAGGCGAGGGTTGACAAAAATCCTGCGGCGCGTGGGGAGTGCAGTGAGTCTGCAGAAAGGAACATCGATGCTCCCGATTGCGCACCAGACAGTTGGCGATGGAAATTCGGCAGGATTTTTGTCAACCCTACATTCCGAGCTCAAGGAAGGAATCTCTGCTGTCTGTCGGAACAGTCGACTCCTCACCGACAACCCTAACGCTAACCATAG
>NW_017552806.1:0-17185 GCF_001854935.1 Bemisia tabaci
ATATAATGAGTGGATGCAATCTCAATGAGAGATGATTAAGATTAATTTTAAATTAAACGAAGTCATAATGAAATCCAGTTGATGTGTGTGTATGAAGACCAGTTATTTGGAGTAGCAGGAACTGACTCAGGTACTTGCATGTCATGTGCGTCATTGTACTCTTCCTACAAAAATTAGAACGAACATTGGTTAGCAAAATTGCAATTACAGTAGAGGCATATTCTCAACTTTCTTTCATGACGGAAGAACTTTGAAAAAAAAGTCAACAGGGGTGTACAGAGAGCCTTAAGTAGCGAGCTGCTAGTTGCAATTAGGTTCTTTGAAAAATGCTGGGACAGTGGTTTTTTTTTTTTTTTTTTTGTTTAAACGGAAGTGAAAATCTGCTTTCTCCCGCACTGGATTGAGGGGGAACCGAAGTGCCCCCAGATCCGGCGAGCCCCGGGGGGGTTTTCCAGGCCCACTCCTAGGTACCAGATACCAATCGCGGCCCGGTCCGAGTGGAACGTCCCCGGGCATCGCTGTCCGGGGACCTCGGTCCGGGAGTGTGAATGGTTATGTGGGTTTGGCCTATGACGGTAGGCCCGCCAAACACTAACGACACTCCCCTTGAGATGCATCCGCACTACGCATCCCCTTTTGTCCGAGTTTAATTCCCACCCAACGGATTTTTTGAAAATAGGTCAAATTTGACCTTTGACCTATCATAACTCGGTCAAAAATTAAGATATTGATCTGCGGTTTGCGCCAAAATTCTTAGTTTTTTATGCTTTTTCGAATGATGTATCACAAGGTAGGGGTTGCCATTTGAAAAAAAAAAGTTGGGGGCCCCCCCGCGCCCCCCCTGAGGAGGAACCAAAATTTTGACCCCCCCCCCAAAGATGGCCACCTTTGAGATAGGAACATTCCCAAAGTTTTATTACCCTAGCTCAATTCGTTTATAAGTTAGGAGGGGTGGGAGGTGGGACGGACTTTTGGTACACCCTGTATAACTTCTTTACACTCTTACTTGCCGAAAGTAAAAAAAAATATAAGACGAAATATATTTGCCCGCATTATTGAAATATTTCCAATAGTTGTCAATAGTTTTTTTGCCACTTCATGAAACTACAAAAGGACGTAGAAACGAGCCCTGCGAAAATGGAAGTTTTTATGAAATTAGGCAACATTGAGCGACTTCAATTTCAAATTTCCCCTATTTTACATGCCATTTAATGTATTCATGCCAATATTTTTTGGAAACTAGGTTCATGTAATCGGAATAGTTCATATGTATGCATCCATATACGTGGATACAAATAATACAGAAATGTGCTATTTTTTAGAGCGAGCTGGCATCATGTGATACTTAAAAATGAATTTTACCATTTCTTTACATCATTTTCAGTATTATCTTTTTGTGTCTGTGAAAAATGTCTTAATTTGAGATTAATTTGTGAACTATGAATCAGAGTCGAATAAAAGCCCAAAAACACCTGAAAAATGGTCAAATTTCCCTGGAAAATCATGATTTCCGTCCGAACGGGCAACATCGGGCAGATGTTTTTCTGAAAGTACACATATCACTGAATGTATCCACGTGCACAAAAGTTCAAATACTGTCAAAGCTTTTTTTTGCCACTCCATGAAAGTGGAAAAAAGGGTTAAAAATGAGCAGTATTTCAAAATGCAATATTCGCCACAAAAAAAAGGATTTAAAAATTGGAAAAATCAAAAATAGAAAGTGCTTACCAGTAGGAATGAAGCTTCCAGGAAGGATAGAATGGCACTGAAGCCTGTTGATCAGAATGCTCCTCATTGTTGTCATCTGCAATCGGCTTCGAATCAGGAGCTCAGAACTGGCTGATATCGACCACCTGTGCGGGCACTAGGTATCGATAAAAATCGATACTATCGCTGACAATAGTGTTGTCAGATATACCACTTAATGTTCATCACATAATTTTTGGAAAATTTCGACTTTTATTTTTAGGGGGATTTTTGTCACCATTCAACGAACTGTGCGGCGGAGAGAAACTAATTGAAGCCATTTAACTGTACATGTAACTAACCTATGACTGCTTTATATATATGCGTAAATTCCTGAGGGGTTTTGAAAAGCCGCTTTTTTTGCAGAAGTCTCGTAAAGTGTAATGGTCACATTTGGACTACATTTTGCAATTTGGAACTGTAAATTCTGGCCCGGTTTAAAAACGACGTATGTGTCATTAGTTTCCCTATGCACACAAGTGTTTTTCCAGAAGAGCCAGAATTTATAGTTCCAAAAAATGCAGTCCATTTCGTCGTTTTTCTCACGAAAGAACGTAACTGCATTTCAATGTTGCCAGATTTTTCCGCGCTAATTGCATTTTACGCGGAGAGTTTTTAAATAAAAATGCCACTAATTTTTCTTCTGATCTCATACCAAAATCTGACTCGACGAAAAATATTGACGGTGAAACTACCAAACCACGTATCTCGGTTTGCGAGATACAAACTGCGACTTCCTGTCATACTTTATTTTTTAAACAGAAAACTACTCAGCGTCAATTCGTGAAAACTTCCGTGATTTTTCCTCTTTGTGCGGAGAAAAATCTGTGAAAATTGTGAGGAATGATATTGATTTGATCTCCTTCAAAAACATAAAATGTGAGTGGAGATTTTTAAACACCGCAAACGAGATACGTGGTCTGGTAGTTTCACCGTCGATATGCAGGTCACCATTTTCGTAAAAAAGTGAATCGTTCGAGTCAATTTTGCAGCTGTGGAACAAAGTTACCTTCCTTCATGGGGGAAGGACGATTTATTATTATTTTCAAATTTCGCTCTTTGGTGCTGCGCATCTTATGACAAATTCTCAAATTACCATCAATGGATATTTAGTTAAAAATATTTTTAAGAGGCATCAACGTTTACTCTCAAAATGAAGTGAGTACATAGAGGATCGGCCAATTACATTCAGTTAAATTTTATCAAGAAATGTTAAGGTGCTCAATGCCCCAAGGGTTGTGGTTCGATAGAGAGCAGTGGAGATTAGGTGTCGTGTACAGCGCGAGGGATTGCTAAAAAGCAACGTATGTATGCATGTAAATTTTATCATAACCAGCTGTTTATCATAGAACTTTTCACAGTATACTTTGTTCGTCATCATCAGTTACTTTTCATACTCTATTAACTAAAGTCGGCGAAATTTTAACGCATGCTTAAATGCTTAATTAATGCGAATGGGTACTTGTTTTAACTGATTTCAGGCAAAATCTTGAGCGAGAAAAATTATCAAACTTCTCAGCCAAGAACATAGCGAAGAAATATAATCTCAGGAACGCTGGTATCAACTTCTTCCTCGTAAGCCACAGACGGCCTTACGTCAATGATGACTATTTAATAGACATAGAATATTGGGATGACTGATTCCTCGCTGTGTCAAGACCTGTTATTTGCTTTCAGACAAGTTTGCGAGCGAGAGGTTTTCAGGAATGTTTCTGCAATACACCTACAATGTAAATACAACCTTACACCGGTAGCGATCAACTTCTTCCTTGTGGATCAGAAACAAATCTATCTGGATGACAACACAGACTTAGAATCCTTGGCGGCTTTTCAAATCGGAGCGGTCACCTCACCTTTTAAAGAAAATCATTACGATAATTACCAAGATTTTACCGTTGTACTTTCATAATCCTTTATTTACTCAAAATTACACATAGAGGGAGAAAATTAAGAAAACATAAGAATTGAAAAAAAATAAATGAAATCCTTTTTATTCAAAATGGCCTCGTTTGAATGAAGATAGTAGCTGGTCCTTTTGAATGTCAGCTGCTCCGACTGCGAACTGATTTTAGGAACCGAAAACTTCAGTGGCAAAATTTACAATATGTTGTGTGCTGTTATTTCATACATGTATTCCGAAAATATAGATTGCTAATTTTGTTAACTCCTTCTATCAAATTTTCCTCTATATAGTTGAGCTCAGTAATTTATTAGTCTTATTCAAAACTTCTATCGTACGAAATTTATTTCGGTGGCGTTTGGGCTTAAACCATCCCCCCCCCCCTTCGGTTTTTACTGAAGTAGAAACATTATTTAAGTCAATATTTTATGATATTCTGGATTGAAAGAGTACATTTGAATCCTTAAATAAATTTTCTCCCTGTTTTTCTTGTCATATCAATCAGCTTTGTTCCTCGTGTGCTCACAGTCATCGACATTTTCCCTCGGGCTTCGGCTCATCAAATATGGATTACACTACAAAAATGTTTAGGATCCGAAGGCTTAAAAAAATAATACCTCTTAGAGAGCATTATGGAATAAATTATTAAAATCGAATTCATTGAAATGGAACGAATTTATTCAAAGATAAAATCAAATTAAATGTAGGAAGTCTTTAAACAGAATAACGGACCTATTTGTACAAACAGATTTTTAAAAAAAACGTGCTTCTAAAAAAGCGCGTTATTATGTTATACAGGGTTATACAAAAGTCACTGACCACCCCTGTAACTTTTTTCCAAATTGAGATAGAAGTTTGAAACTTTGGGAATGTTCCTCGGTCTAAAGTAGCAACTTTTTGGTTCCCCCAAAATTTTTGGGGGCGGCCCCCCTTAAGGGGGGCGGGGGCTAACTTTTGTTTTTCAAATGGCAACCCCCCTTTGTGATACCTCATTCAAAAGATAATAAAAAAAGTAAATTTTTGGCGCAAACCGCAGGTCGAAATGTTCATTTTTGACAAAATGGCGGCCGGTCAAAGTTCAAAATGGCGGAAATTTGGCATCTCCGTTGTTTATTGACGGATTGGTGTGAAACACGGAATCCTAGCGTTTTTCGGGATGAGAAAAACGATTCTGGCATTGGTTTTCCAGAAAAGTCCATCCTTTTCAAAATGGCGGCGGTCAAAATGGCGGCCTCGAGCGGGAAGTGGATACTTACGCTGCATATCGTTGGAATTGCATGAAACTTTGTATCTGTGGGTATTTCGGCACGAGAAGAACGAATCTTTCATTGGATATCTGAAATTTTGACAAATTCCAAAATGGCGGCGGGAACAGTTTTACGGCTCTTTACCGATGGATTTGCATGAAATTCGATATCCTAGCGGTTTTTGGCTGGTTGAAAAGGAATCTTTCATCAGATTCTTGAAATATAAAATAATTTCATACTAATCCATCAGTAAACAGCCGTAACACTGATTTCCCGCCGCCATTTTGGAATTTGTCAAAATTTCAGATATCCAATGAAAGATTCGTTCTTCTCGTTCCGAAATACCCACAGATACAAAGTTTCATGCAATTTCAACGATATGCAGCCTAAATATCCACTTCCCGCTCGAGGCCGCCATTTTGACCGTCGCCATTTTGAAAAGGACAGACTTTTCTGGAAAACCAATGCCAGAATCGTTTTTCTCATCCCGAAAAACGCTAGGATTCCGTGTTTCACACCAATCCGTCAATAAACAACGGAGATGCCAAATTTCCGCCATTTTGAACTTTGACCGGCCGCCATTTTGTCAAAAATGAACATTTCGACCTGCGGTTTGCGCCAAAAATTTACTTTTTTTATTATCTTTCGAATGAGGTATCACAAAGGGGGGTTGCCGTTTGAAAAACAAAAGTTAGCCCCCGCCCCCCTTAAGGGGGTCCGCCCCCAAAAATTTTGGGGGAACCAAAAAGTTGCTACCTTAGACCGAGGAACATTCCCAAAGTTTCAAACTTCTATCTCAATTTGGAAAAAAGTTACAGGGGTGGTCAGTGACTTTTGGATAACCCTGTATCGTCCACTGGAGTTAGTGGCGTGGCGTGCATTGCGATGTATGTCGATTGATCTGTCTTGGAAACCTACGAAAAAGGATGGATACACAGGGTGTCCGCGACGAACACCTTGATAACCGATTCTTCACTATAGCTTCAAATGGAGAAATATCAATAATCGATCATCCACACTTCGTCACTAATCGGAGTGCAGCATAGATAGGCGTTTTTCGAGACATTTTTTGTAGATAAATCATGAACAGTGGAGGGTTTAATTAAAGTAATTACTTTAAGGCTAAAGTTTAGTAACACCTTGGACGGAACTAGGAACTTTTCAGAAGGGGCAGCGGGGCACCTCATCAAGGGGTCTAGGGGTACTTGAAAATACCCCTAAGCAGGATTTATCGGACTTTCCTTGCTCCACAAGGGGGTACAGGGATGTCTATAGTTTTTAAAGGGGATCCACTCGGGAAAATTCAAACTGGTAAAATTAGAGTGCCGACAAAATTGCACGCGCAGAATGACTTCATTGATTACTACGAGACAAATCATGGTAATACAGCGACAACATTGAGAAAAACAGCTGATCTTCGCTCAATTCTTGGACCGTTGAGATTTTGAATGCTGGTGGTCATTTGAAAAAACTAATAGATCACAATAAGGGCATAATTTGGCAAAATTATTGATTTGTCAATGATATTAATACGTCTGCTCACATCCCGTTTCCTCTTTTTCAGTTTTTCAAACATTTATGATGCTTTTATTGCCTCATGTCTCAAAAACAGGCGAGTCAAGCTTCCAATAGGACTTATAAATGCTAAAAGCTAAAAGGAACTATGTTACACGCAAACCCTATGTGCATAGTTCCTTTAAGCATAAATACGTCCAATAGGTCCATTTTTCATAAAAGAAGCCATCGCAGATTAATTTCAATAACAACGCATTCTAATCGGCGGTTTTCGATCACGCCAGATTGAGAAACCTGATAGTTCGTTAAAAAACTAATTCTGAGTTGATTCTCTTTCTAATGCCTACTGTTCACTACAACTCTAGTCCGATTCTCAACGAGCTGGAACGTCACTAGGTATTTTTTCGCTTTTATTATGAGTCTTTTTACGAGAAGTTTGCTATCGGTTCAAAAATAAAATATTTAAATGTACAATTTCAAATTTCCCGTCCTAAAAATCTAGGTCATTTTTTTTTCATATTTTTGCCGCCGATGCAATTCTTTTCTTTGATAACAAAACCTTCGAAACAAAACGAAAGCTAAACTCGCGATAATAACCCCAAAAAGCATTCATAATATATAGAATAGATGAAGAACGAATTGATGCTTTGAAACTATTAGATTGATGAGGAATTTTTCCTTGTTGTTTTAAGAAACCCAAATCCATGAAATTGAGCCACGATTGGTACTTAAATGCCACAAACTAATTTTTAAAAAAATGTAGATCAAACGAGATTACAATCCGTTAGACGGCCTTAGCCTCCTCTCAGTTTGATTATGAGGAGTCGTACACAAAGTTCGTGGCGCTGAAAAGGAGAGGAAATCTTGGTGAGGAAAGCGTTAAGCCATTTTGTTCTTAGGTGATAAACCCAAGTAGCAGTGATCGCGATAAATTACGATTTAATCGGAGAATGTATCGCGATTTTATCGACGTCGATTTATTGCAATATTATCGGATAAAAAATCGCGATAAATTTCGATTTCATCGCATTAAATTGCAATAAAATTGCGATTCTATCGACGGCGATTTATCGCAATATTACCTATCGGGAGAAAAATTGCGATAAAATTTGGGCGTGGGGTTTGGATGGTGGGAGGTACGCCCACACTAAGAAAAATTCTCGGCATTTTTACCAAGGTCCGTTGGTAACTTTGCTATCTCACTTGTTTTACCAATTATTGGTAATATTACCAAGACAGACTGGTAAGCTTACCTAAAAACCGGTATTTTTACTATTTTTTTCAGGTAAGAATATCACTTTCATTGGTAATCAATTCCCGGCAACTTTACCATTTTATCTCGGTAATTCTACCACAGTCGATAAAAAATATTGGCGTTTTTACCAAGGTCCATCTTTACCATCTCACTATTTTTATTATTATATAAATACTTTTCTCACAAAAATACGTTTGTGGAAAGAAACTCATTGAATGACGGACCGTAGCCAAGTCTTTCAAAGCTAGCGCCTGTTAAAATTGCTAAAATTTGATTTAAAATCGCTAAAATCTAATTTAAAATTGCTAAATTTTGATTTAAAATTGCTAAAATTTGATTTAAAATTGCTAGAATTTGATTTAAAATTGCTAAAATTTGATTTAAAATTGCTAAAATCTAATGTTCAAATCGTAAAAAGGTGTTAAAATCGAAAAAAGTTGTTAAAATCGTTAAACGTTGTTAAAAATTTAAAAAAGATCGTTAAAATAAAAGAGCATAAACCACTATGCTAGCAGCTATTATTATTATTATTATTATTATTATTATGACCTTATATCACGCCTCAAGGACGGCAAATTTTTCCTAGCGGCCGAAGTACCAGAAGTGTGCCTCACTTCTCAGGTACTTCAGTCCATGACTTTTCTAACAATATGAGCCTGTCTTCAAGATGACTGTCTTTTGGAGAGCGCTGAGGTTGTGTCTGCCCGGAATCTCTGAGATTGCCTTAGCTGCACTTTTAGAGATGGTGCCTGTTGCTCCAATTATTACCGGAACAACTCGTGTTTTCATCCCCCACATTCTTTGCGTTTCGATTGCCAGGTTCTTATATTTGGTTCGCTTTTAAGCTTCTTTCTGGACGATGTTGTAGTCTGAGGGGATAGCAACGTCGATAATGATGCAGGTCTTCTCCTTTTTGTTTTTGATTATAATATCTGGTTTGTTCGCCGGAACGCATCTGTCGGTTAGTATTTGCGTATTCCAGATTATTGTAACGTCTGCGGATTCAGTAACCGGGTCCGGTTTGTGTTCGTAACATTTCTCGCATGTATCAATGTTGTAGTGTTTGCAGATGTTCCAGTGGAGATGGCTTCCGACTGCATCGTGGCGTTCAATGTACTCACTGTTTGCGAGGATTGGGCATGCAGATACTATATGATGTATGGTTTCAGGCTCAGTTTTACAAAGGCGGCATTTCGGATCCACTACTTGCTTTAGTATTTTTAGCTTTGTGATAGTTTGTCGCAATAGCTTGGTCTTGACATGCTGTGATTAGTGATCCCGTCTCTCCTTTTAGGCCACCATTTCGAAGCCATTTCCAGGTTAGCTGGCAATCAACGTGTTCTTTCTTGGTTTCAGAGAGGTACTGGCTGTGCATTTTTTTTTATTCCCAATTACGCTTTTTTTTCTTTCTGTATCCTGCCTTTAGTTATTTGCTTGGCTTGTTTCACTCTTTCTGTCTAAGTTTTACCAGCGTTCGTGTTTTCAAAGTGAAGTTGTTTGATAGTCTTAGGAAGCTCAACCTTAGAGAGAAGCTGTATCAACAATTGCAGAAAGAAGCTTTGCTAGGGAGCTTCAGGATTGTGAGGCGAGTTCTGGGTGATGGATAGTTACCACCAACCGATAGATTAACCTGCATTTTAAACTTCAACTTTTAATTTCTACCCCAATTTTAAAGTTTTAACTCCAATTTTAAAGTTTTAACCCCAATTTCAAGTTTTTTACTCCAATTTTAAAGTTTTAGTCCCAATTTTAAATTTTGTACTTCAATTTTAAATTCAAGGACTCTCCTTTGCTCCTTTAAAAGTCAAAACTACTGTAATTAGTTATTAATACTTGGAAATAAGTCAATGTAAAAGCCCTATTTTCTGGTGTGCCCACTTTTAATTACACCGACAACAATAGTCGTCTTCCAGTCTAACATACTCCGATTCCCTTGAAAAAATACACATAATCTAGTCTTAATTTTTTTAAATCTACTTATGTAGAAGACATTTATGAGATATTAAACATTTAGAATAAAGCAATGTACCTGGGGGTGAAGCTGACTTCGGATGGGAAGCTGGGAAGCTGGATCAGGCCATTCGGGACCGTAATCTTCTAGAAAGGAAAGCCATCGCCATGCTTAATGGGATCCTTTGGGACCAAAAGATTTCCTAAGACAACAAGAAGAGAATTTATAACTCGGTTGTCAAGCCTATTATCACCTATGGCAGTGAAGTGTGGCAGTTGAAGAAGCGGACCCAAGAAATGCTCAAGGCGACCGAGATGGATTTCTGGCGAAGATCGGCTGGAATCTCGAGGAGAGAACGTGTCAGGAATGAACGTGTCCGAGAGATAATGGGCGTTGAGGGGACGATTGTGCACGATATCATGACCAAGCAATTGGTATGGTATGGGCATGTGCAGAGAATGGCTGATACCAGGTTGCCGAAGAAGGTGTTGGAGTGGGTCCCCCCAGGTAGGCGACGGAGAGGGCGTCCAGCCAAACGGTGGGTAGAGGGCATCCATGAAGAGATGGAGAGATGCCACCTTCCGGAGGATCTCTACCATGACAGATTCCTGTAGAGAATAGGCGTCGCAGAGCGCCCTAGCGCGCCGTAAAAGCGGCTCATACATACACATACAAAGAACGTGCAGCACGTAAACCCAATGCACGTGTGTATTTTGCTTTGATTCATCTTCATGTATTTTTCGTAATTCTTAAATTTAAAAGCGTGGGCGTCCTGCGAGGCGTGGGCATGTTTTTCGCAACCCCTCCTTGCGGCGCATCGAGCGGCGTGGCGAAATGCGACTGGTGCGTGATTTACCGTATTCGTATGTCGTTCTTCCGTAGCAGGGCAGAATTGCAAACACTGCGCTTTAAAAAGAGAGACCATTTCGGCTTTTTTCAAAATATTCGGACATAACTCCAATAAAAATACAATGAGAGCATTAGCGCGAGGTTTGGATGTCGCTCCCTGGTCGGAAAATCATGTTTTTGACTTGTCTGCCGACAAAATCTCGTCAAAGCGTTCAAGAATAGCTGGGCCTGGACATGAGTCAGGAGTCAGGAGACCAGGCGACAGCAATAGATCTCAATTCGTCATCCTTTTTTCCCTTCCTGCTCGGCCTAGTGGAGCTCCAAAAAAATTGATGAAATTTCTCTCATCGGGTTCGATTTCAACTTTCTCAGTAAATTTACGCTCTGCTAAAAAAGAATATTACAATGAACTAAATTTCGTCGTGATATGTTGATAAGTAACGGAAATATCGTTCAGCAAGTTATAAATGCAGCAGTTGTGGTATCGATCTTAGTGTACCGTAGAATCATGTATTTTCATTAGTTTGACCACCATTCTGCTCAAAATTTCACCGCGAATCGAAAAATGTACAAACAAATGTAAAAACAATTTCCGAATGATAGAAAAAATTGCATTTTTACTGTCTTTAAATTTTGAGGGTCAGATTTTGTTTGGCATATGAGACAATAGGGCTGCGATCCCGTAGCGGGCAGCCTCGGTCTCGAGGGTTGTTAGACAAAAAGGACGGGAAAACCCATGTCATCGCGCCGCTTCGACAGTTTTATGGAACCACGTAGCTGGGGCGGCTTCCTTTTATTCAGACAGAGCAGTGCTGAGACAGAGTCCGAGTTTGACCTTCGGCGTTGGGTGAAGGCTGTGTAGTAGTAATATGGAGAGGGGTCTATTTGCATCTCTCAGCGGTTTACACAGATGTGGCTGAAAAATTGGAAATTCTCATAGTTTTGCGAGCATCTAGGAGCTAGAAGCTTTCAATCGACCCAAAAATCGTAAAAGTCGCCCCGGTAGATCTCTCAAAATAGGCGTTACAACAGGAACATAACCAGTTCCCGGGAACTTAAGGCCGGAGGGGGGTGGATTTGGCTTTAAGAGCGTCTCAGGAAGAGGAGTCTGAAAAATTTGGAAGTCTGACAGTTTTGCGAGCATCTGGAAGCTAGAGGCTTGCAGTCGACCCAAAAATCGTAAAAATCGCCCCGGTAGATCTCTCAAATTAGGCGTTACAACGGAAACATACAGCAACTCTCGGAAACTTAAGGTCGGAGGGGGGTGGATTTGGCTTTAAGAGCGTCTCAAGCGAAAGAGGCTGAAAAATTTGAAAGTCTGAAAGTTTTGCGGACATCGGGACGTCAAGGGCTTTCACCAGAGTCAAAGCATCGTCGAAATCGGTCCGGTAGAACTCCAGAAATAAGCGTTACAGTGAAACACCCAACGATTTTATTTATATAGACAAAACTTCTAAAATCTGCCTCATCTCTAAACAATGCGGAAATAGTTTTGAGGTGAGCCTGTATATATCTTTGTGGAGCTCATTCTAAATTTAAGGAATTTCAAGAAACTTACTTTTTAGATCAGGGTTATAGGTACTCTTTTCATTGGATAAATCTTTGAATGGATATTTCGTTTTTGGGTCATTTACCTATTGCTTTATTCTAAATGTTTAATATCTCATAAATGTCTTCTACATAAGTAGATTTAAAAAAATTAAGACTAGATTATGTGTATTTTTTCAAGGGAATCGGAGTATGTTAGACTGGAAGACGACTATTGTTGTCGGTGTAATTAAAAGTGGGCACACTAGAAAATAGGGCTTTTACATTGACTTATTTCCAAGTATTAATAACTAATTACAGTAGTTTTGACTTTTAAAGTACTATTTTCTCCGTACTGAATTAACGTTGAATTTTTTGTCGATGAGCTGTTCAAATTTTGATGATTTAGAAACTAATTCTTGATCTACATCTGACTTTTTATTTGTGATCAGATCCGTGAAAAAGTAGGTACCTTGTATTCTCGAAGAAATTTTTCTTAACATTTTGCAAACGCTTTAGCCACGTGTATTCCAGCTGAAGCATTTTTGTCTTGGGACTTCAGGACTAAAATCTCCTTAAATTCTTGAGATTTTACGATCAAACTTACGCTAAAATTTCCAAATTTTCTTTCTCCGTGCATTTGCAAAAGTTAAGACAATTTTTTTCCCGGAAGAGCCCTCTCTTCACATATCGACGGTGAAACTACCAAACCACGTATCTCGGTTTGCGACGTCGCAGACTTCCTGTCATACTTTATTTTTTAAATGAAAAACTACTTAACATCCAGTCTTGAAAATTTCTGTGATTTTTCCTCTTTGTGCGGAGAAAATTCCGTGAAAATTTCAAGGAATGATATTGATTTGGTCTACTTCAAAAAAATAAAATGTGAGCGTAGATTTTTAAACACCGCAAACGAGATATGTGGTTTGGTAATTTCACCGTCGATATCTAGTTACATATGAGTAAAAAATCAATCATACATCGATGGCCAAAGTTTGAAAGCACATATGTCTGTTTATGATGTTGCAGATTACCGATCACACTTGATTATTTTCTCTTCGGAAAAATAATGTAATCTTTTGAAGTTCCTAGATTTTTCTTCCTTATTAGTGGAGTATTCTATGAATTTCAAACCAACATACTTACCTTCGAAAAAATAAAATAAAAACGGGAATTTTGAAACATTGCAATAGGGACACGTGGTTTTGCCCTTTTGCCGAATCTGCCAAAAAGGTTTCTCGATGAGACATTCTTCATGGAGGCCGGAAGGGTGGAGTGGGTTCGGAGGTAGAAAATTCCTAGAAATAGATGAAAATGGTCTTTTTTGAGAGAAATTTTACATCAAGCAGGTCCAGGCCCCCTAAACCTCTTAAACTACCCGTCTGCATACTGCAAATGCGGCCCAACGATTTTAAAACCGGGTGGTTGGTGAAGGTTTACGCTAGGTACGTAAGGTTAGGTTGTATTATTATTGTCTATTTGTGGAAATACTCGTGTCATCAAAAAATATATTTTATTTCTAACAGCTCTGGAGCTACCGCAAATAAAAGCCTGTAAGTGAAAATTTTGACAGAGAATTGGATTGATATTCATCATAAAAAATGGAGAAGCTCCTTGTTGCTGTTTTGTGTTTCATTGGTCTAACAATATGTGGTCACCTAAACCGACCAATGACACGATCGAAGGTAAAAACCATGTCAAAGCACCACGATGTCGTTCCAGAAATAATTGATGAGTCGGAGAATTTTGATCGACTTGTCGTAAGTTTAACTTCACTTTTTTGGAAGTATGTTTATTGGTAGAAACTAAAATTATTTATTTTCGCTGCCTCAAAAAGGGTAGGATAAAATAACGTGTTTGGCCCTCGAGAGCGAGCCTTCAGAACCAATGTAAAATAAAGATCCATGGACATAGCGAAAGATATGACAAAAGTGGATATAAATTATGAAGAAATATGTATTTTAAAAAAAAGGAGATGGAGAGAAAGAGAAACGGCTCTTCTGCTTTACATTAAGAACATGTTTCCTTCATGATTTATCTTGGAATCCTCCTATCTCTTCTACCGTTCTTGTTACGCGTGGCTTGCGAACCTGAGTATGTGAGGCACAATTCCATCCCTTTTCGGAACAGTTCAATCATAGGTCAACTTAATGTCACATAATCAAAGGTCTTTGACTGTGAGCATTTGCTCAGATTGGTTTCTTCTGAGTCTCTTTGATTTTGCGTCAGGAGTTGTTAGAAACTTCATTTTGCCCAACAATGTATAACAAGGTCTTTAATGAAAGGTATGTACCCGTTTTATTCTCCTAATTTCATAAGTTGATGATAAAAATACAATGAAGGCTTCATTTTCTTGCATCGATTACTGTGTGAAATGGGTGCGTCCATTCTTCCTCTGTTAAAAAACCTGTGACAAGAGCAGTTGATCCACTCTAGAGTGCTAAAACGAAGTAGGAAGAGAATTTTAACAATGGGTACACCCAGTTGTCACTTACATAAACTCAGAGCTCACTCTTTTTTGATACATGTAAGGGCAATAGAGAGGCTTGGAAGACAAGGCGCTTACTTAAGTGCAATTTTTAAAAAAAATTGAGGTACTTAGTCTGAAAATGTATTTTGTGCAAAATTCAATCCCAAATTCTAATTTTTAAGCATCAAAAAGTGAGTCAGGGCCTTCCCTCTCCCATAAGGCTCCATGTAATTTCAAAACTTTTAACTGATATATCTCAAAATAGCAAAAACTGCATTCTTGCGCCTTGTCCTCCAAGCCCCTCAATTGTTTTGGAGCTGCACTCTCCATCTCCCACTTTATTACGACTGGACTAGAGTGTGCAGCTCCGAGACAATCGTCCTTAAATGTATAAAATGTATAATAAGTGAGTGAGCTCAGTATTCATATTATAGACAAGTAGGCGTAGGTACCCATTGTTTTAAAGTTCACTATTTAGACAGATCTATCTCCGTCCACAAGAAAATTTAAAATTTCAGTAAGACTGTGAACATGACATGTGTGTCTTATTAACTGAAAATCTAAAGGGTGTGCTATCGGCATTTATCAAAACTTATTGAATATTTTGTGTTTTTTAACTGCTTCGGTTTCTTTTGACAGTTGTAAGGCCAGCTGAATGAAAAGGACGAGTAAAAGAGCAAACGAAAATTCTGTTTGCTCAGATAGTACTCACACCCCTAAAAATACCAGTTAACTATTTTGAATTTTTTCTGTATTTTGTGTATCCTCACTATTTTGTCCTCTATCCAATTTTTTTTTTCTTTTCCCACTTTTGCTGCTCAGTTTTCCTCTTGGAAAAGTTAACAAGTAAGTGTCAGTCACTGTGAGTGTTATTTTACTGCACTAGTGTTGCAATTGAATGGTTCAAAAAATAGACTGGGCTTATTAGTAAAGAGTCACCCCATATTTGAAAGTATAGTGTTGTATGTTTTCTCCGGTCGAAAATTCAAAATGTGGAAAAAGTATTTTGTTTCTAAGTAAGGAGAAGAGGGCAGAAAGTTACAGAATCTATCCAATTTGATTTCTGAGAATTGAATAAGCCAACGTAATTTCTTGGTATCCGGTTTTCGTTTTTTATTCTGTGTTGTGTTATAAATATTTCCAATTTTCTCAGCACTAGCTGCTGTATTAATTTATAACATTCAAAACGTGCAAAACTGTGTTTGCGTCTTACTTCACTCTTCACAAACTTGTTAACAAAATGACAAAAACAAACAAAATGAGTCATAAATTATCACAGTATTTTATAATAAAATGTAGAAAAAGTTTGTATACTGGTGATAATCGCGTTAACTTATGTAACGGTCAGCAAAGTATTTTCACGTTGTGGGTGAAAAATTACATTTGAACACTTTCTCAGGTACATAATGTTTACAATGTGCTGAATGCTTTCTTCCGTTTTGTTTCAGGGATCATTAAGTCGCGTATTCGGAATCAAGAATAAGGAAAACACTTTGAGAGAGGAAAGGAGAGATAGTTTCATGAATACTCCTCAGGTAGTGTCCCCATCTTCATCATCAGGAAGCAGCGCTGCAGCATCCTATTTCTCGTCACAGCGGCCTGAGTCACCACAATCTGTAGTTGCTGTAGCAACGGTCAAAAGGAAAACTCGCCCACAGAGACATCGTAGAGTCAAGTCTATCGGTGATATTGACTCAATTTTAGTTACGCCTGTGTAAGGCACGAGTTTTTAATCAGATTTGTTCTTTCCCATGACTTCAGAATCCCTAGTCTTAGGTTTTTACGAAAGTTTTACTTTTCTCTTTTTATCTTGCGAGATCTCAAAATTATTTGTAATTTAAACTGTGTAACTATTTTTCCAAAGTGAAGAATAGTATAAGTTATTTTAAGGTGTATGAATAATCTTATTTTTGCAGCTGCATTTACAATGAATAGAGGAACAAAAGGGATATTTTTTATGAAAAGCGCATCATTGTGCTCAATCAAAAACTCCAAAAACTTGTGTGAAATAATTTTTTACTGGTATTGTTGGTTCTCCTCTCGTTTATTTTTTACCATACACTGCCTGTTTTTGTTTGTTTTTTCTTCTGTTAATGTCTTTCATGTTCATTCAATTTATTATTTACACATTTTCTTTTGTTATTTTTTCTGCATACCTCACAAAGCATCGAGAAAACTGATTAATTACCGTTTCTCAGTTCTTTTATTACAAATATTGGTTTTTTTTTCCTCTTCATTTATTAGAGAAATGCTAGGACAAAAAATTGCAACTATACAATATCTATTTAAATAGCCATTAAATGAATCTACGCTCTAAGTTTTTTGTGCTCTGATTGTTATCGTATCAAAGACTCAGAACTTGAGACTGCCCTACTTTGTTTTTAGAAAAGTAAACTATTTTTACAATTTTATTTGGACAACAACTTAGGACTTCCATCATTTTCATTGGTAATATTTTTTTTTTTATGATTTCCATTTATCTAGAGACTAGAGTCTCTAGATAAAATCTAGAATGTTTTCGATATGTTAGGCGGAATTAGCTCATTCTATCTAATGAAACAACAAGTCAATTTTCAATACATTTTTCTTACACAGCATACCATGAATATGTGTGCCCAAGTATGTAATTTTGTCGGTTTTTGTAAGCGTACCACTTCAATTTTCTCAATAGCGTGTGGTGCTTAAAAAAAAAAATTAAAAAAAAAAAAAAAAAAAAAAAAAAATT
>NW_017552810.1:4918-37997 GCF_001854935.1 Bemisia tabaci
AGTGTTGGTGACAAACAACAGCCTTGTTTTAGCCCTTTTGTGACGAAAAAACCTCCGGACAACTCTCCACGACATTTAATTTTTGCTATCGTCCCGTTATAAAATGATTTAATTGCCCCCAAAAGTCCTTTGCTAAAACCCCTTTTTTCCAAGGCTTCCCAAAGCTTCACTAACGGCACGCTGTCATAAGCTTTCTGAAGATCCACAAACACCAAGTGCAGCTCCTGGCTGACCGCCCTTTTCTTCTCGATGACCTGGGTGATGGTGAACAGATGGTCGACGGTAGACCTACCGGCTCTAAAACCAGCCTGTTCTTCGGCTTCCTGGCCGCTCCAAACCTCTTCGACCTTTGCCTTGAGAATTTTACCGTAGACCTTGCTCAAGGTTCCTGTGACCGATATACCTCTGTAGTTGTCGCAATCCTGCTTACTACCTTTCTTATGACTGGGAGTAATCCAAGATTCCTTCCAATCCTTTGGTATTTACGCGATGTTCTAACGGCCGTAAATAAACGAGCATGATGGCTGTTACCAGCAAGTAAGAATGAGGTTATGCACCTATTACAATTATTACATCCTCCTGTGATAAAGATGAAAGGCGATTTAACGATGTTTTCATGTGTTTTTCGTGTGTTATTCGGAGATATGCTAGTTTAAATTGTTACTGCCGTATATAATTGAAATTTTTGTCAAATTTAGCTTCTTATCTGTGAGCCGCCATCTTGTTTGTTTATTTACGGCCGTAAGAGCATTATGAAGCATAAAAACTCGTTGACCAATCAAAAAGCGGAACAGTTTTCCTGTGGTAAAAAGATACAAATGGCCATAATCTGTTTATAAAGGTACTCTTGTAGGGGAGGAGGCCCGCGGAGCATTCATTCAGAAAATTGTCGATCTTTAAAAGAATCTAATATACAGTTTGGATCAATTATTTACCAAATATAAGCGTCCTTCCATCCTGTTTTTCCGTTCCTTCCTTTGTTCCTCCTTTCATTTTCCTCCCTCCTTTTTCGGGCGAATCCCTCTACGCACCCCCCCCCCCCCCCCCCTCCCCCACTGGATCCGCCAATACTGCCATATTGCTCAAAATCAGTTGGACTCTTAATATAGTAGAGATAATTTCTCTTCGGAAGCATTATAGCTGTACCTCTAAATTTAAGTTTCCAAAGAAACGACCCTCCCCGACAACCTCACGGTTTTACGACAAAGGAGAATTACCACGTTCAGAAACCACGTCTCTACTATTTGTGGAGCTTCTATGTACAGGGTGATCCAAAAGTCCCTTCCACCCCCTCTAACTTTTTACCTAATTGAGGTAAAGATTTGAAACTTGGGGGATGTTCCTTGGTCAAATGGAGCTACTTTTTGGCCTCCCTAAAATTTTCAGGGGGGCCTTCCTTGGGGGGCAACTGACCCCAACTCTTCATTTTCAAATTGGAAGACCCCCTTTGTGGTAGCTCGTTCGAAAGAGCATTAAAAATGAAAACTTTTCGCGCAAACCCGAAGTCAATATCTCAAACCGTTTCAAAATGGCGGCCGGTTAAAGTTCAAAATGGCCGAAAATTCACACCGGTTATTTGTCGATGGATTTGCGTGAAAATCGGTACCTAGAGGTATTTTGACATGAGCAAAACGAATTTGACGTTAGATTTTCAAAAAATCAAATTTTCCAAAATGGCCGCCGGTTAAAGTTCAAAATGACCGAAAATTGGTTTTTATCAGAAATCTAAGTTCAAATGTGTCAATCTTATGCCAAAATACCCTGAAATACCAAGTTTTTGGCAAATCCATCGACAAAAAACAGAAGTGGTAATTTTCGGTCATTTTGAACTTTGACTGGCGGCCGTTTTGAAAAATTCGGTTTTTGTGAGAATCTAACGTCATATTCGTTTTTCTCGTGTCAAAATACCTCTGGATCCTGATTTTCATGCAAATCCATCGACAAATAACTGGTGTGAATTTTCGGCCATTTTGAACTTTAACCGGCCGCCATTTTGAAACGATTTGAGATATTGACTTCGGGTTTGCGCGAAAAGTTTTCATTTTTAATGCTCTTTCGAACGAGCTATCACAAAGGGGGTCTTCCCATTTGAAAATTAGGAAATTTAGGGTGGAAGGGACTTTTAGATCACCCTGTATACATCGTGGTTTTTATTATAAAAAAATCTATGTTTCATTTCAGATATCGAGCGACCTTGGCTACCTGACAGTATCTGCACAGTTTGCCAACGCCGCTAACACCCCTGATCGTCGTATTGTCTTAGAAGCCAGTAGAGTAATGCGAATACTTTTATTTTTCTTGGTGAGCCGTAAGGTTTTTCCCGCAAACCCTTTTTCCTCTTCCATTACACTGATATTAACATTTCCGGGTATACTCGGAATATTGCTACTTTGCAAAAGTAAACATGACAATACAATAATTAATATAACCCCAAAAAACTGACAAAACTTCAAGAAAAATCAAATAATCAAAACAGCACGCCTACTTGAATGTAGGTACGTGTTGAAGAATTATCCGGACGAGCTGTACAGTCTTTTTTTGGACGTTCGAGTACCCACCTATGTAATAGGTTACCATACAGGGTGTTCGAAAAGTCCCCTCCCCCCCCTCTAACTTTTGACCTAAATGAGGTAGATATTTGAAACTTGAAGGGTGTTCTTAGATCAAAGGGAGCTACTTTTTGACCCCCTCAAAATTTTGGGCCTCCCCCCCCCCTTGGGGGAGGGGGTTACGGACCCTAACTTTTTTTTTTCAAATGGGAAGATCCCCTTTGTGATACCTCGTCCGAAAGAGCATAAAAAAAGACAAATTTTCGCGCAAACCCGAAGTCATTATCTCAAACCGTTTCAAAATGGCGGCCGGTCAAAGTTCAAAATGGCCGAAAATTGGCACCTCTGCTATTTGCGCATGGATTTGCTTGAAACTCGGTATCTGGGGGTATTTTGGCACGAGAAAAACGAATTTGACGTTAGATTTTTAAAAAAAACCCTAATTTTTCAAAATGGCCGCCGGTTTAGGCTCGAAATTTTGACAAACTCGATTTTTTGCCGATGGATTCACCTGAAATTCGGTATGAGGGGGTATTTTGACCCGAGAGGCACGGATTTGACGTTAGATTTTTAAACAAACCCTCATTTTTCAAAATGGCCGCCGATTAAAGTTCAAAATTGTCAACAATTGGCAACCTCGACTTTTTGCCGATGGATTCCTGTTAAATTTCAAGCTTCAGCTTCAGGATTCTCAGCTTATCGTTTTCGTCCCACCCAGATACCCCCAAACATCGAGTTTCAGGCGAATTTATCAGGAATCCATCGGCAAAAAGTCGAGGTTGCCAATTGTTGACAATTTTGAACTTTAATCGACGGCCATTTTGAAAAATGAGGGTTTGTTTAAAAATCTAACGTCAAATTCGTTTTTCTCGTGCCAAAATACCCCCAGATTCCAAGTTTCAAGCAAATCCATGCGCAAATAGCAGAGGTGCCAATTTTCGGCCATTTTGAACTTTGACCGGCCGCCATTTTGAAACGGTTTGAGATAATGACTTCGGGTTTGCGCGAAAATTTTTCTTTTTTTATGCTCTTTCGAACGAGGTATCACAAAGGGGGTCTTCCCATTTGAAAAAAAAGTTAGGGTCCGTAACCCCCCCCCCCCAAGGGGGGGCCCCTAAAATTTTGAGGGGGTCAAAAAGTAGCTCCCTTTGATCTAAGAAAACCCTCCAAGTTTCAAATCTCTACCTTAATTAGGTCAGAAGTTAGAGGGGGGGGAGGGGACTTTTCGAACACCCTGTATAATAAATGTCCCAAGCAGAGTTTCGACGCTAGTTTTGAGCTTCTTTGTAACCACATTCCTAGTATTGTCGTACTTTCCTCCGTCTCAATTGCAAAATGTATTCGAATTAAATAATGATAAGGGTTACTCATTATTCATTCACTCTTATATAGGTCCTTCTCTTCCCATCTCGGGCCCTGCTACCAGTTTTAAGGTCCGGGTGGCCGGGCCCCTCGAGTGAATGTCAAGTAGGTATGTGAGTAAAATGTATGTGCAGTGCGGTATATATTGCCATGTAAACCATAGCATCTGCACATTGAGAAAATAAATCGTTCATGAAGGGAAAAGAACTATGTCAAACGATTGTTTGGGTACCTACTTTCAGTCTGACAAGGAGGTAAAATTAGTGAAAAAAATTACTTTGACCTGTCCCCGGAACTCTAATGTTCTGGAGTCGCAGGAAGTCAGAACGCTAAGCAGCGTAGGAATACGATTTATCTCTTGCCCATTGAACCGGTCGGGAGGGTTGAAGGGCTGCGGCAGCGCAGCGTGGCACGGATGCTAGAAAGATTCGGGTGAGATATCCGGTGGTCTTTGCGCGGGATATTTGAACGGTGCAATTGACCCGAATAGCTTGGAAATCTGTATCCCTCCCAGGGCCGGATAGAGCCGGGCCCCGGGCTTTGCGGGCCCCTGACGCTGTTTTTTTTTTTTTTTTTTTTTTTTTTTTTTTTTTTTTTTCGTAATGGGGATCGGGCCCGCAATTTGAGGAAGCCCGACTTTCAAGGAGCCCAGCTTAGTTCCTCCCTCAGCAAAGATTATTTTTCTGCTTAAAGGAACTATGTAAGGCCCCGAAAGAGGGGCCCAGGGGTCATCTTCCAAGCTTTTCAAGAAGCTTTTACTTTCCTGATCTCCTCCTTAATCAACTGAGACTGTGAGTACCGTCATTTTTCTTTCCTTTCTTTCCTTCTTTTTTCTTTTTTTTTTAGTGTATTTTCCGAAGAAAAGAAAATACACTATTGTTTTTCTTTGTTTCTTTCTTTCTTTAAGCATTACTGCCTTCTTTAGAGGTGTAAATGGCCTTAGATGCTAAAGCACCGTTTTAAAATAAAATTATTTTACTACTACCGCTTTAAAATAAAATTATATTACTACTACTACTACTACTTTCCTTCTTTCTTTCTTTCTTTCCCCTCAGCCCTTTTGTATTTTTACTGATATTTCCATGTAAATTTATTATTGTTACTGCCCTCTTTAGAGGTGTAAATGGCCTTAGATGCTAAAGCACCGCTTTAAAATAAAATTATTTTACTACTACTACTACTACTACTTTCTTTCTTTCTTTCTTTCTTTCTTTCTTTGCCTTCTTTAGAGGTGTAAATGGCCTTAGATGCTAAAGCACCGCTTTAAAATAAAATTATTTTACTACTACTACCTAAATTCCTTAATTTTACGCATGAAAAATACCACACGTAAAAGACTTTTCGGTCAAAATTTTGAATTTTTTTTTGCTTGTTCTGACAAAGAAGACTCTCGCGATTCTAACGAGTTCTTGTTAAAAAAAAATTTAAAACGAAGCTACTTATTTTGAAAATGATAAGTTATGTATACAACTCCGCCTGTACTGTCTTCTATAGGGAGTGCTGCCGGTCCCAAGCCCGGGCTAAGGAGGAGGGTTCGGCGGTGAGGCTAGCAACCTGCCGCCGGTAAAAACACACAATCTGCTCAAAGAAGCAAAAAGAAGCCTCGGTACCAGACTTTAACGGATTTACGACCCAAAGATTTACGGAAAACGGATAAACGGATTAAAATGGCTCAACGATTGAGAATCGCTACATGGAACGTGAAATCATGGAATAAGAAGGACCAAGAAATCGTCTCGGAAATAGAAGAAAGAAAAATCGATGTCTGTGCTCTGAGCAAAACAAAAAGAAAAGGCGCCGGCACTGTGATGCGCGGAAATTACCATGTTAGGTGACTGGAATGCTCGAGTTGGAGACAGCGTGGTGCCTTAGGGTGCGTCAAAAAAAATGAAAGTCTGAAATGTTCCGCTCCCCAGGCGGCAATCGATGACGTTTGGTAAAAAAACATGTTTGCCAAAATTTGGGCTAATTTCAACCATTTTAAATGGTGCCAAAGGTCAATTTTGTGACGAAATTATGATATTTTGGTTTAGACCTCGATTTCGTACAAAAAACTCGATTTTACGCTGAAATCGTGCGTTTACGAGAAAAATGCCAAAGAACTCGACTTGTAGAGAATGAAATTTTACGTTAGGAGGACGTCTTTGTAACCGATAAAAAACAAATTGAATTAGAAAAACTCAACTCGGTATTTATTTTTTTGGTCCTCAGAATTTCCGAGGTCTTACAAAGTAGAGGTTTAAAAGACTCATTTTTCACGAAAATAAGTCGAAAGAGGGTATAAATGAACTGCAGGCAAGTGTTGAGGATGCAAATGTCATCAGAACTTCTTCAGTTTCAAAAAAAGTTCCAACTATTTTGTACAATCCTCCAAAAAGTGTACGGCTCGAGAAGCAGGATCGTGCTATAATAGTAAGGGGAAAGTGCGGTTTGACCGGGAAAAATTGCGTTACAAACTTTCCCTACCTATGTAATCGTCATCAGTAGGTCCTCCTGAACAACTTCCTAAAAGTTAAAAATGGCCCGACCCCGGAACACCCCTCAAAAAAGTTAAAATTGAAAATGGCGGCCGTAATAAGAGGGTCCGGGAAATCGGTATTTTAAAATGCCCATTCTGTCTCATCATGCGAAGTATCATTTCCTATGTTATTTTGGTCGTAGATTTCATAAATGAATTCCGCAAGGCCCTCCGGCCAAAGGGGGCGCTCCAAATCAAAGATGGCGGCCAAATGTGAAAGGCAGGAGGTTGCATTTTTTTAAATATTCACCGAAGGAACAAGGAAAGTGAAGTGTCTTTATTTTCATGTACCTATTTATGGCCAAGAAACTTAAATTTGATGTTATAAATGTATTTAATAAAGGAAATTTAAGGAAACATACGACTATCGAGAAAAATGTAAGCTCAGAAGGGGCCTTGCGGAATTCATTTATGAAATCTACGACCAAAATAACATAGGAAATGATACTTCGCATGATGAGACAGAATGGGCATTTTAAAATACCGATTTCCCGGACCCTCTTATTACGGCCGCCATTTTCAATTTTAACTTTTTTGAGGGGTGTTCCGGGGTCGGGCCATTTTTAACTTTTAGGAAGTTGTTCAGGAGGACCTACTGATGACGATTACATAGGTAGGGAAAGTTTGTAACGCAATTTTTCCCGGTCAAACCGCACTTTCCCCTTACTATTATAGCACGATCCTGCTTCTCGAGCCGTACACTTTTTGGAGGATTGTACAAAATAGTTGGAACTTTTTTTGAAACTGAAGAAGTTCTGATGACATTTGCATCCTCAACACTTGCCTGCAGTTCATTTATACCCTCTTTCGACTTATTTTCGTGAAAAATGAGTCTTTTAAACCTCTACTTTGTAAGACCTCGGAAATTCTGAGGACCAAAAAAATAAATACCGAGTTGAGTTTTTCTAATTCAATTTGTTTTTTATCGGTTACAAAGACGTCCTCCTAACGTAAAATTTCATTCTCTACAAGTCGAGTTCTTTGGCATTTTTCTCGTAAACGCACGATTTCAGCGTAAAATCGAGTTTTTTGTACGAAATCGAGGTCTAAACCAAAATATCATAATTTCGTCACAAAATTGACCTTTGGCACCATTTAAAATGGTTGAAATTAGCCCAAATTTTGGCAAACATGTTTTTTTACCAAACGTCATCGATTGCCGCCTGGGGAGCGGAACATTTCAGACTTTCATTTTTTTTGACGCACCCTAGTGGTGCCTGGAGTGAAGAACAGATTTAACGAGCCTACTCTAAATGACAGCGGTAAAGAATTAGTAGAATTTTGCTCCGTTAACGAATTAAGAATAAACAATACGTTCTTTGATCATCCTAAACAACATAAGATCACCTACACCAATAGTAGAGGTCAGACGTCCATGATTGACTATGTTATCAGCAATCGGCAGCTGCATCCGCAGCAAGTACTGGATGTTCGAACTTTATCATCTGCAAATGCCGGCACAGATCACGGACTCGTCTTATGCGAACTGCGATTGAGAAAGAGGCGTCCAGTAATAGTGCAGAAATTGTGTGCTGAGAAGCTGTCAGACCTCTCTATAAGAGGACTTTACCGATCGAGATTACGCGGAAAACTGGAGAGTCCACCCAGTGATTCTTCGACAGCTGATGAACTATGGCAACATATCAAGTCAAAAGTGCTAGAAGCAGCGGAAGAAGCCGTTGCAGTTGGTTGGCGGAAAGTGAACAAGAATCGCATGAATAACCGAACACCGTGGTTTTGCGACGAGGTCAAGGAAGCGGCGAAGATAAAGAAAGAAGCTTTCCTCAAATACAAATCCAATCCTAACCCCTCAAGAACACGAGATATATGCAAGAATCCGCAACGCGACCAATGAAGAAGTAACGAAAATCAAAGAGAATTACTGGGAAGGATTATACGAAAGGCATGAAGCGTGACTTTTATGGAGCTCAGAGGAAAATGTGGGGTGAACTCCGAAACCAGCGAAAAGAAATTTGTGAATATAAGCGTGTCCAGCATGTAGATAAGGAGCAATGGTTTAAATATTTCTCTGAACTGTATGATGAAAGCAACACAGACTCCAATGGAAATTTAGAATTCAGAAATGAAGATAGTGTGAACATAACCTTGGACATGGTAACAAGAGCTATCCACCGGCTCAAATTAAGGAAGTCACCTGGACCAGATGGTATAGGCAATGAATTTTTGAAATATGGCGGTGACACTTTGGCCAAGCACATCCATCATTTGTTCTCTAAAATCTTACAGGAAAAGAAAGTTCCAGACGAATGGAAGGATAGCCACACGATCCCAATCTTCAAGAAAGGAAATAAGCTTCTACCAGAGAACTACCGCGGCATTACGCTGCTCAATACCTTTTTGAAGCTTTTGACCACTGTAATTAAGAACATCTTAGAGGAAATTGTAGACGCGGCTGAAGAGCAGCAAGGCTTCCGGAGGAAGAGAGGAACTGTACTGATGCCATATTTATGATTCGTCAACTATCGGAGAAGGCTATCGAATTTAATAAGCCACTCTTCCTATGCTTTGTAGACCTTGAAAAAGTATTTGATCGCGTACGAAAACAGGATGTGCTGCACATATTAAATGAGAGAAATGTTCCCAGATGCTTGATAGAGTTAGTTAAAGATTTAAATACTGACACGAGGACCCAAATTATTACCGCTGAAGGTCTCTCGGATGCCATCGTGATAAATAAGGGAGTGAGACAGGGTGATTCGCTGAGCGCATTTCTCTTCAACTTAGTGATGGACAAACTAATTCGCGCCGTGCGACCAAGGCGAGGATATACGCTTAGGAACAGAAATATAAATATCATTTGTTATGCTGACGATGCTGTGCTCATAGCAGATTCGGAAGATGAACTGCAAAGAATCTTGCATACCGTCAAGTCACCTAACTTGGAACAGACACCTAACTTGGAACAGTTGGGGGAATTTTTCGTCTGCCGCTCGTGGCAGCACTGCTTCTCTGTGTTCGTTTACTTTTGTGTGCAGATCTCACCGGCCATAGGTAAAGGCAGCGAATGAAGCAGCAGAATCCTCATTTCTTTGCTCGCAAGTCCTGTTTTTTATTTTCTTTATATTAAAGTAAATTTATTTACTTTTTCTTACCAGTAAAAACTTCTAATGGGAGAGTATGATGCAATTGGCATATCGTGTTCAAACTTGGTGGAATTATAGCTTATATCTCCACCTGTATGACAGTGCTTGTTTGAAGTTTCTCAATATTTTTTTTAGCATTCCATGGATGAAAAGTTTAAAAAATTTTAAAATGCACCTAACTTGGAACATGTTCCAGTTAGTACTATTTTTCTACTTTTTCTAACTTTGCATTTTTTTACTGCTCATAAAGTGACACGAGAGACTGTTTATTTTAGGTAATCAAGTGTTTGGTCTTGGACCCATGTTCATTAGAATTTTTGATGGAGGTACTCCTATTTTTCCACTTTTTCTATGTTTGAGCTAATTTTTTTTGACATATTTTCTCGAAATATTCTTTAATAAATGTTAATTTTTGAATTACATTTTTTTAAAACTTAAAATAGTGTTCCAAGTTAAGTTTTGTAATTCTAAGTTGAAATCTCAATGTAAATCAATAGGTGTTCCAAGTTAAGGACCCCCAGCACCTAACTTGGAACACCAGGTTTTTTTTTAAAAAAATGGAGCCGAAGGCCCCAAAAAATTTTGGAAAGTATATCATCAGGCTCTCTAGAGCCACACCGGAAATTTAGAACAGTTTCAAGTCTTAAAGGTTAAAAGTGTGCTAAAGTACAACATTGGAAAGTTTAAAAGTGTTCCAAGTTAGGTGACTTGACGGTACATTTAATATGACAGCCAAGAAGTACAATATGAAAGTATCCGCCGCTAAGACAAAAAGTATGGTAGTCAGTAGAAACCCTATACGATGCAAGTTGGAAGTAGATGGTAAAATGATCGAACAAGTGATGGAGTTGAAATATCTTGGAGCATTGCTGACAAGTGCAAAGGACTTAGAAACCGAAGTGCAAGACCAGGCACTCAAGGCGGCGAGAGTTGCCGGATGCCTCAACGAGATGGTGTGGCGCAACAAATACATGGCCCGAGAAAGTAAAGTCAGAGTCTATAAAACAATCGTTAGACCAGTGTTAACATTTGCCGCAGAGACCAGGGCTGAGACAAAGCGCACCAAACAACAATTCCGCATCGTTGAAATGAAGGTCTTAAGAAAAATAGCGGGCTTTCAACTTTGGGATC
This sequence comes from Bemisia tabaci, assembly GCF_001854935.1. Taxonomy (NCBI): domain Eukaryota; kingdom Metazoa; phylum Arthropoda; class Insecta; order Hemiptera; family Aleyrodidae; genus Bemisia; species Bemisia tabaci. The sequence continues at coordinate 15,583 of NW_017552810.1, forward strand.
ATCAGACCAACGAGTCCATCAGGGATGCTTGTAATGTGCAAGATGTAGCCAAGTGGACTAGGATGAGGAGAAAGATGTGGTCGGAGCACGTTTGACAGAATGGATGAAGAGAGACTGGCAAAAGTTTGTATGACTGGACAACCCTTAGGGAAAAGACTGCCTGGACGACCGCCTAAGAGATGGGCAGAAAGCTGGCTCTCTTCTCCTGAAGATGATTGAATGTTCCTGTTGCTATTTGTTTTATTGACTTGACGAATCTTTACAGATAATTATTATATTTTTAATATTTTGTGCTCGGCACTCGAAGGCTTGACAAACAGGGCCATGCCCTAGTCGTTAGTAGAAGAAGAAGAAGAAGATAAGTTATGTCTCCTTCATACACTTGAAATCACTTCTCTGTCTTTCCTAAAAAATTACTGATTTATATTTTGACCTAAGGGCCTTTTATGCGCTAATATATTTGCGAACTAATTGCGTCTTCTCTTACATTTTGCGCTATTTCCGGGTATATTTGTTAGCGAAAATACATAGCATCTACGGTTGCAAAATTTAAATGATGATAAAATCAGAAAATTTCATGAAATATTTCAAGAAATTTTGAAAAATTTGAGATATTTCACGGCCTCGACTTAATTGTTTTGCTTAAAAAATAACATAAAATGTAAAAAAGGGTCGTATCCTGCACATTTTAGGACTTGAAAATTAGCGCTCCCTGAAGCGCTCAATATAAAAAAAGTGGTGTAAAATGAAGCATTTACAGGTCAATTTTTTCAAAATTATCCGGGGGAGGCCCCCCCGGACCGCCCTCCGGTGGGGGGAGGCCCCCCACCCCCCGTGGGGGCCGTCACTTTTTGGCCCTACGGGCCCTTCCGACTTCCAGCCGCCCAGGCCTTTTAGCTTCTATCCGGCCCTGATCCCTCCAGAATATTGAGTTACAAAAAATTTCTCTGGACTTACACGACATTGGCGTTGCATCAGAATTTATCGATCGCAAAGTGAAGGGCTGACACCAAAATGTTGGAAAACCCTATATTCTCTCTAAAAATTGAGTTACAAAATTTTTGTTTTGTGTTACAAAACGTTGGCATTATCGGAATTTATCGATGGCAAAGGGAGGGGCTTGTAACGAAGAATTTCATTCTTCGTTTTAAGTTTTTTCCCTTCTTTTGTAGACTAAAATAGCGACAAATGTGTCACGGCTTGGCGACACCGCGCCGCGACGCCCGGTGACGGTACATCAGCTGTTTGAATAATGAGAAGAAATGGAATACTGTTTCTCTCCTTGTTCTCTCTCGAAGATGCTCATTGGACTGCGAAATCAGGGTTTTCCGTAGATTTACCCAAAACGAAAAATTGTAAAAAAAACTTTTAACTACTATAAACTTCTGTAGGAAATTTTCCTACATTCGTTTCTGTAAATTGTATATTTTAATTAATTTTTCTTGTAACAAAAATTTTGCAACGAATGTCGAGATCGTCTTCCAATTAATATCTTCAAATCAATCTGATAGCCCTCTAAGCCAAACATTGTACATCACCCTCTCCTTTCCGGAGGGTCACCTCTTCTCTCATCTTTTCTAAATCTTTCTCGACTTGAGGTGTACGTTAGTGAGTGGCATCTCGTCGAGCCCTCTGTCCATTCACTTTCCTCTTTTCTCTTCTTCTGTGCTGAGGTGCACGTTAGTGAGTAGCATCTCGCCCAGCTTCACTCCTCCTCTCCTCTTACATGTATCCTGCAATTTCAAGCCTTGAGGTGCACGTTATAGTGAGTGGCATTTCGGCTAAATTATTATTATCATAATTTTGAGTGTAGTTTGAGTAGGATCCTCACAAATTTAGCTAACGAAAGGACATTCTTTTTGTACATAAACCAAGAAATTTGAGACATAAGATTTTGATCATTCTTCCTTCCTTTCAAACTCATTTTAAAATTGGCGCCCGAATCCAGGATCCCGGCGAGCTCATTCCGGCACCTCCAGTAACGTTGGCATATCTTATACCAGAGGACGCATGTGCCTCTGATGACCTGGACCTGCTTCGCAGAGAAGGGGGATTTGCCTCGTTACAAGGCTGACCCCAAAATTTTGGGAAGCCGTCCCCCCTTGAAAAATTGCGAGTTACAAATTTTTTTGGACTTACAAAATGTTACAAAACACTTATAGAACGATGGTATACTTTTCATATTTTTTCGTGGAAGTGTGGGGTGGGGGGTGTGTGTGGTGAAGTCGACCTCCAGGGTCTGGCAATGTTAATTCATTTTTTTCTCCGACGTTTTATTGGAGGAGTAGGTAATGGGAGCCGAATGTAGTAGGTGCCACTAAATGTACCACTGGACAAGGTGCGAATTTGAACAGCATTCTATGCATTTTTTCATCAAAATTTCACGCAGAACATGATTTGAGCACAGAAAATTACTGAACTCAACTCCCAACTCGGATATTATAATTTTTTTTATGCATAAATTCGAACCCTCGCTCAAAAGCACAAAACCATATGTACTGCTTAAGTTAAATCGCACACTTAGGTACTTACCTTAACCGTACCAGTCTCTGTGGTATAAAAATATGGCAATTGCAATCTCAACGCTTCGGCTCAGCACGTTACTTAACACTTTGAACTAGAGTCCCTTTACACTGAGAGTCAAGACAATGTGAATCCATTTCTGATTGGTTCCCGTATTTTAGGCCTTCACAGTGTCACAAACGGGAATAAAGATTACATTTTCACCGATTGCAAAGATTATAATCTGGAATGAACCAGGGAATTACGGGTTCGGCAAGGAACAAACGGAATGAGAAGGGGGACGGAGAAAGGAATTTGAGAAAGGGCCGATCAAAGATTACAAAAAACGTTCAATTCCTGGAATCTTTATTCCCGTTTGTGACTCCATGAGGAGGTGTTGTCTTGACTCTCAGTATAAAGGGACTCTACTTTGAACAAGAGAGAAGAAGCCAAAGACATAAAGACGCAGCACTAAAAGCAAAAAATGAAGCTTCTAGAGCTTCTTTTCAATCACCTCTACTATTGGCTAGAGGATTGGCGGCGAAATCGGGACAAGTTTGAATTCAAATGTAGGGCGGGAACTAATAAATAAAATTGCGGAAACAAAGTATTTTAGGTTGATTTTTGCCCAAATTCAGGTACACACTCATATTTTTTTAACTTTAGGTTAGTTTCAGTCCGTCGTCGACCGATTAATTTCATTTGGGAGTAACGTTGATCTAGAACTGTAACGGCCTGTTTGAACCTGCAGAACCACCATGAGCAGAAGAAAAACTAACTTTATCTGAGATTACTGCCTGTTACCGAGCAAAAGTAGGTGTATTATATTAGGACGCAGACCGAACTTTCTTAGTATATCCGTTTTAGGAATTTAAAATACGTTTCAAAGAAGAAATGTGCAAAAATCAAGAGGACAAGTTCAAATCAAATTTCCGTTTGCCGCCATGGATTCCCGCGCTCATTTACACACTCACACTAGCGCGCAGCACCGAACCTAGCTTCACTTTTTCCCCGTGCTTTTAGATACGAGCGCTCCGTCTTTATGTCTTTGGAAGAAGCACTATTCGACATTCGGATAAGAAGCTTGTCACAACCATTGTGGTACGCGATTAGATTCAAGTTGATTACTAGGTTTTCTTTTTCTTTTGTGAGCGGAAAATTATTTTTCGTGCCAAATGAAAACGTTATTTTCCTATTTTAGGAGTAAATTGTAATGATTTTTTGTTGCGCGAATCGTGTTATACGTGAAATTCTGAAGAGGTTACCTTGTGCATTCTGGCAATACGAATACATAATTTGCTCTAACAGAGGCCAATTGTGGGTTTTTGAGGTTTGTAGGTATCAGGATGTTTAAATTCGTACCTTATCAAGTGATCCATTGCATGGCTTTCAAAAATGGAACATCATTCGAAAGGATAGAAAAACGCATACCGGCTGCTAGGATGGCGGACCAGAGCGCGAAACAAATTCGAAAATTTCGAAGCATGGTTACCACGGCAACGGTGCGGGGGCACCAATCAAAGAGCGGGCGAAGCGACGACTGCACGAGATTCAGAGCCTGGCGTCCTGAGTGCAGATCGCGGCAGATCCAGGTGGAAGCGGATATGGAAATTCCGCATAGCAGGGGAAGGGGGAGTGCAGGGAAGATGAGGACGGGGCCCGGGGGTCACCTAACCTTTAAGCCAGAGTATGCTTGCGATGGCATCATCGTCTCATCCGTCTCGACCTTGACCAGCGCGCGAACTTAGGTTCTGTTGCCAGGTTTGCCCCAAGGTAGAGTACCTGTATAGCGAGAGTATGGACAGATGTGAAACTCCGAAAATTCATCAGGCCTTCACCGATGCTTCTGCGAATAAAGTTAGGGCCCAGAAATGCAGCCAACCTTTGAATTTCAATTATCCAGAACGATTTACTAATACCTACTATTGTTACGAACCGTTGTTTATAAAGCACGTATTTGACTCAGTTTTTGCATGAAGAACCCCGCACACCTGCTGAACCTGCTCTTATGGGAAGCTGCACCATGAAGAACTGCCTTCTGACTTATGTCTTTGGATTCTCCTCAATATGCTGATCAAAAGTTATAATTGCGCCAACTTTCTCCGATGCACCGTTTTCGCAAAAAACCTATGAGAAGATTCAATTATTCGGCGACTATGAATAAAAAAGAACATAGCATTTGAGAACAGGCCCGATGTAAATAAGGAAAAAACGTAGTGCGTGTCCGTCTTCTTATCTGTACCTGCCGATCATAGAGTACAATAGAGTCGCAATGTACTGGATCGCCGTTGAAGCCACTTTTGGAGGCTGAGTGCGCAGTGACTAGCGATGACGCACGCGCAGAGACTGGCGCTCAGCGCTCCCCACTCCCCGACTCGGCTCCGCTACAGTGAGGTCCATACACATTGAATCAGCTAAGTAGGCCGGTAATAAGTCTGAAATTGAATCCATAGATGAATATTATCTAGGAGTAACATACATTAGTGGATTCGTTATGGCTTTGAATATCTATTTAAAGCAAAATTTGTACAAATTAATTTAGATGGAATTTAGAAAAGCCGAAAAAACACAAGCAGTCGTTGATTTCTCCGTAAGCCACCGTGTTAAAAAATGCCGGTTGGTTCACACTTGGTATAAGTCAGAAATTAAATCCCTATATGAATGAATGTTCTCCAGGAGTAATATACATCAATGGATTCATTATGGCTTTGACTATCTAATTATAGCAAAATGTGCACAAATTAATATCGATTGAATAAAAAAATGTCGAAAAATCACAGGCAGTCGTTGCTTTTCCCGTAAGCCGCCGTGATAAGAAATACCGGTTGGTTCACACTTTGTATAAGCAGGGCCGGATTTAGCTTTTTGCCGCCCCTGGGTCTGCAATATTTCGCCACATTATTGTCAACAGTATCCCCTCCCCCTCCCCCTCCCCCTCCCCCTCTCCGCACTCCCAACTTCCCACGACATCTCATCTTGCCCCCTCCCCCCCCTCGTGCGCCGCCTGGGCACGTGCGCGTAGCTGCTTCAAAATGCGCCGCGAATATATAAAATGGAATGGATGGATGAGACAAAAATAAAATGTGGAGACAAAGTTGAAGCTAGTGTAGCTCAATGTATTAGTTGCAATGTATTTTCGGAAGATCAGGTTAAAAAGTTTTTCTCCGGGTTTTCAGTTTAGCAAAGCTGTCAACCAGAGCATCAACGTCTAAATTGATTATCAAGTCTGACTCGATGTTTAAAATTGCCGTGTTGTTTAGTATCACTCCAACGAACGATCATCCTAGCGCTCAAGGCCGGACCTAAGGGGCGGCAGTTTGCCGCTCCCGTCAAGCGTCAACTCCCTTCCTTCATACATTTTGCCGCTCATCTTTTCACTTCGCCCCGTCTCTGTCTCCATTTTTTCCTTTTTTCTCGCTTTAACTTTCAATTAATCCAGTGCCAAAATTTGCCGCTATGGGCAAGTGCCCCAGTGCCCTATAGGTAAATCCGGCCCTGTGTTTAAGTCAGAAAGTAAATCCCAGTATGAATATTATCCAGGAGTAATATAGGTACAAGCGGGATCGTTATTCCTGCGAAAAATAGTTTTCCGTAACCCGCCATACACTTTAGTGCACCGCTATAGTGGCCACAGAATAATAGCTCTCGCACCGACTCTACATTCACGACTTATCAGTTATCAGCGATTGGGAATCCCACGTTTATTTTCTTGCTCTTTTTCTCTTTCCCCTACTTTCATCGTTGTCTCCACGGTCAGGCCAGTCGGTGATAGCTGTATGCCTTCGAGGCTTCCCTCCGGTTCCATATCTTTTCCCCATTCTTCACCACACCGCAATCGGTGGCGAGGCGTGATTAATCGATTATCGATATTTCTCCATTTGAAGCCATGGTAAAGAATCGATTATTGAGGTGTAAACACCCTGTCTATCGATCTTTTTCCATAGATTTATATGGGAGATCAATCGATATATCATAAAGCACGTCACGCCACTGACTGTAACAGTGTTGAGAGGTGTAGTGAGCCACAACGTGGACATATTGGATGAGAAATGGATCCCTTGAAAATAAAAGTTAGGTTCATGCTTAAGCGCCCGCAGTAGGTCATCTACAGCCAAGGCCAAGCTATCAAATATTAATAGCATATGAATAGATTTTTTTTTAGCTGTAACTCAAAATTTTCGCTCCTATTTTATTTTTTAAATAAATATTACAATGAAGGATGGGTGCCATTAAAGTCTGATTTGAAGTATCTTTAGCTGCTGAATCCGAAAATGGCCTTGATTTTAAATATTATGCACCGTTTTCCCAAAAAAATTGAATCAAAATTGAATTTCCCCACAAAAAACTCCATTTTTTTTTAAAAACCCCATTTTGTGGGAAGATAATGGGTCAACGCAAAAAATTAAGGTCAATTTTGAACTCAGCAATACAAATTACATAGAAGCTTGTCAACTATCTAGTCTACCATAAAGTCCACCGTGTTCAGATTTTTTTCATTTTTGGAGACCTGTGTTTTTCTATGATCAGTGACTTTTAAGTGCCTATTATTCCTAAAATATGTAACTTACTGAGCTAATATGGGCGCTTATTAATGCTTTAGTGTCTAAACTACAAGAATACTATATGGTAGAACGGTCAAATCTGTCCACCACCCCCCTCCCCCAAGGGTGAGACTTACTTGTTTAAATCAAATCAAATGTTGCACGGTCTTAAAATGGTTCCATATGCTAAAAAAACGCCAAAAGGATTTGGAAAAAAAAATTTAACGCGGCCCGCACAGCACCTACAGATCGTTATTTTTCCGATATTTTTGGCATTTTAACCGTATTTTTTTTTTATAGTTTAGTTAGTGTCAAAGATTTGACGCTAAATGTTAACGCCAAACATGGAGATGGATTAATGGAGGTGTTGCATGTGTGAGGAATTTGCGATTTGACTATTGATTCTTATGTAAAAGTCCGCGAGAAACACGATGGTCTCACTGATTTTCTCTGAAATCAACTCCCTAGCTCCAAAAACGGTCTCAAAGTTGAGGCTGTAATGATCCTGAGAGTCCACGTCTACGTAAAGACAAACTCTCCATGCAAAGATAGGGAACAAATATATTAGCAGGGTAACTGAGAGCACGGCAACCCTAAGGGTTGCCGTGCTTTCGTTGCTGCTCGTGCTTTTAGAGTCCCCAAGTAAAGTGGCAGCCCTGACAATGTATTTGCTCCCTATCTTTGCATGGAGAGTTTGTCTTTACGTAGAGGTGGACTCTCAGGATAGCGTGGGATATTTATTCTGGATAATACTGTGGTTTCCTTTTTTATTCAAACTTTTGGTGAAATTCTCAGGCAGATCATTATCATTTAAGTGTTTTTTTATGAGTATTTTTGAAAACAAGCAATGAAAGAGAAATTGTATTATTCTTCTTAAATTACCGAAAACTTGGGAGAAAAATTGGAATGGTGAAATTAGACCTCTTAAGTAGAAACAGTAATAGCTCATGCCTCTATGCTCATAATTTCAATGTGACTAACTTCATACCCTAGTATTCTATGCTGAACTTTTATTGAAAAACCTGAAAACTTTGGATAGGGTCTTCTACTACATGAATTCGTTGCTTATTTTGATCAAAACTAGCACTGAGCTTAATGCCAAAGCCTGAAACTCACTCCTGCTTGACTGACAAAACTTTTGTAACAATTACCACGATTTGAGTTTCCTACGAGCATTCCCTTCTCGGAGAGGGGTTCAGAAAAGTTTGGTAAAGCAGCACAAGTTTACGCTATTTTCAGGTTCAAAGTTTATTAATCGTACTGAGTAAAAATTGTAAAATTGAACGTATTGAAGTGACCGACAGACTTCTAAAATTTAAGAAAACATAGAAAATTAAAGCCTTTAGAAGCATCCAAGCACCATTATTTCCATGAGAACCGCGTCAGTGCTGCGGTTTACACGAGCTTAAGACGTGGGTCTAAAAATCCATCCTAAAAAATAATCAGACAAGAACCTGAAAAAATAAATAATAACGAGTAGGTATCAACACAGCCGACGACAAGAAAGACGTATTCGGGCCTTTTTTTAAACTTTTCTCCCGAATCGGAGCGACACCTCATTGGCAGCATACAGCAGAGCATTGAGAACTCACGCTTCGCGTCATCGCGCCTTCAATTTTTCAGATGCAGCACGGACGTCCATCAAGGACGAATAGTTGTATCTCTGCGCCGTCGTAAACGCGCATCCTTTCCCTCCCTCCCTATCCATATTGTGTTTGTTTCCGTTTGTCTCATTCGTAATGGTGCTTCAAGCACTACGTGAATATAACACAGCCGAAGGTAGGAGAGATGTGTTCGGGCCACTTTTTAAACTTCCCTTCCGAATCTGAGCGACACTTCATCGGCAGAATATAGCACAGCATTGAGAACTCACGCTTCGCGTCATCGCGCCTTCAATTTTTCAGACGCAGCACGGACGTCCTTCAAGCACGAATAGTTGTATCTCTGCGCCGTCGTTAACGCGCATCCTTTTTCTCCCTCTATTTCCATGTTGTGTTTGTTTCCGTTTGTCTTATTTGTAATGTTGCTTAAACTAGAGCGGGGCATTGCGAGTTCACGACTCACGCCATTGCGTCTTACATTTTTCATTTGCAATCCATCTTGCGAGAATAGTTGTATTGTTCTTAATTGCCAAATCTTCATTATTTTTTTAAACAGTCAGTTAATCGTGTCAGATATTTAAGTCAAATAAGCTATAGGGTACCAACCCCTGTGAAGTTCCTTCCTTTTGGGTGCTTCAAATGCTAATCAAGGTCATCTTAGCTCTTTCGGCAAGAGATATGCCACCCTCCTCTCAACATTCTCAGTATTACTTGGTTTTACAACATCTCGATTTTATTGTTGAATATTTGGCGTTTGGCCCACCGTTGATCCTGAAAAAAATAATTTTTTCTAGCTTTCTCATTATTTCCTTCTGGTTCCTAACAATTGGCGAGATGCTTTCTACCAAAGTTAACTAATATTGAGGATTTAGATTTCTTCAATACGTCTTCAAGGACAGGCGTGTCAAATATAGCGTAGAAGATTGTATTTATTTTTATTAAATTGTTTTACAATTAGGTCAAATGAAATAAAGAAATCTCATATGGAGCCAGACTATAGCTTTGAAAGGCTTTGGGCTTCAACTTTTTTATTTTGTTGGTATTGATGTATTTTTGTTATACTTTGTTTCTACATTTCTGTTGACCTATGATTTTTTTTAAATGCTGTTTCATTTCTACTCCTCTACTGATGATATAAATTATTTTAATTTCAAAGATACAAAACTTACATCTTTATTTAGGAGTTTTCTTCTTCCTGATTAATTTATTCTTTGAATTGATCACATTATTGGAAGGAACTCATTGCTTGAGACAGAAAATACATTTAATTTAAATTTAATAAAAATCTTCAATAGCATTATTTAGTACTATTCACGAAAGCTTTCGTAAGAGCAAAATATTTCATCCACAAACGACTGAAGCATTATTTACAGTTTCTTTATCTTATCAAGTTATGCCCTTATATCAAATATTTCTTTTTTTTTGGGGGGGGGGACGAGTATTATAAATAAAAGGAAAGAAAATACTATGAAGATTAAACACGATTGAAACATGATTAATATTTTTTTTAATTTCGTATCATAATCAAGACAATACCTGATAAAAGGAAGTGATCCATAACAAACGACTTGTGTTACACAAGTTTTGAATATTTTGACTTTTTAAAAAGAAAGTAATATTAAAAAGAAACAAAAAATCGAAGTAATTTTCAATTAGCTCAAACACAAAGGCTGGTTGCCCCCCCCCCCCCCCCCTGCTTGCATGGCGCCTTACACTGGCGCCTAGATATCAGCAGGGCCAGGGCGCCAAGAGCGATGGATCTTCTGTCCTCTTCGAAATGAAATTAAACTAACCGACTGTTGACCCAGTGAGACAAGTCTTGTCTTCCGTATCAGTAAAAGTGGGCGACGGATTCGATCAGATATGACGTGTGATCGTATATTCCGGATAATCGCAATTTGATGCATGCTGCAATGAGGGGAAACGAAGATGTGAGAGATACGGTCGGAGAAGGTGCGATATCAATGAGGGGAAAGGCTTTCTTCACTAACATGACTTCGAGCCCGGGTAATCTCCTGTGGTCAACTGAGTCATGTACGGCGGGTTACGGAAAACTATTTTTCGCAGGAATAACGATCCCGCTTGTACATCAATAGATTCATTATGGCTTTGACTACCTTTCAATAGCAAAATTTGCAAAAATTAATGCTGATTGAATTATAAAATGTCGAAAAAATACAAGCAGTTCTTGATCTCTCCATAAGCCGCCGTGTTACAAAATGCCGTTGGGTTCACACTTGGTTCACACTTTTCGGAGCACACGCGGCTTCATGGATTGGCTTCATCGGCGCTCCAGTACTTTGCGACTCTGTTGTACTCTATGCTGCCGACTCAGGGGCTATCCCTCCCGCACTCGCCCGGTGAGACGTTCAGACTTTCCTGTTCTTATGCTCCTCAAGAATCTGATTTGGATGGTGGTCGAGCAAAACGGCGTGCGGTCTCCGAGATAAGACTGCCGCTCGGTGCGGGAGTCCCCATGATTTCCTTGTTGACACACAGCCGCTTGTCAATCCAGCACTGAAATGAGGAATCTTTCTGGCTTTTTATCACCGAATAGGTAATTGAATCTTCTCATAGGTTTTTTGCGAAAACGGTGCATCGTAGAAAGTTGGCGCAATTATAACTTTTGATCAGCATCTTGAGGAGAATCCAAAGACATAAGTCAGGAGGCAATTCTTCATGGTGTAGCTTCCCATAAGAGGTGTGCGGGGTCCTTTACTCATTTTTGCGGAAGAACGCTCATTTTTGTACATTCTTGGCAAAAACATTGAATCACGTAGACCGTGCATCCTGTGTTACGGAAGGCGAGACAACTTTGAAAAATTCGCATGTGATGAGTGGTGGCACCAACCCGCATCGATGAGTTCGTGTGTCCCAGTTGCGCACATCTGCGCATGCCCAGTAGCGGCTCCAGTGAATTTTCGTCGGATTGTGAGGCTTTTTTTTGTTTTTGTGAGGCGTCCCATGTGTTCTAAAACTTTTTTTCTCATGAATTTGATCTGAAAATGGACTCTAAACGAGATATTCATGAAAAACCGAGCGCGGGCATGAATTCTAGCTCCATTGCCTCTCTGCAGTCTATTCGAGTGCTTGGGACACACGCTCTCTCTCCTTCCCCGCCCGCCCATCATGGGGCTCCGAGAGACTTAGCTTCGCTACGCCTGTATTAAACCGAGCCGGACGCACGGTCTACGTGATTCAATGTCTTTGATTCTTGGCCATCTCGGTTAGAATTGGAATTTGCAGACTCTGCAGACTGGCAGTGAAATTTTGGGTGAAGTTAGTTGGAAGGATGGCTGCACTTTTGGGCCCTAAGACCTCCATGAAGCGATCTGTCCATACTCTCGCTATACAGGTACTCTACCCCAAGGCAGGGGACGGAACTCCTATAATCAGTCGGGAAAGTCGCTCCTCCACCCAAGACCCCGCGCTCTCTTCCCATTTGAGAAAATGGGTATGTAGCAAACTTTTCCCTAGTAGCACATCTTGTAATATAATTCGTAAAAAAAAAAAAATTAAAACTGGTAAATTTTACGAGTACGAAAGATGTACGTAAAAGAACTCGTAAAAAATCAGAGTCTGAAAACTTAACGTAAAAAATTTGTGATCCAAGACGTAAAAAAAACTGGGGGATTGAACTGAAATCTGTTCGTAAAAAATTCGCGATTTTTTTCATTTAGAAAATCAGGAAAAAAATGTCTGAACGGAAAATTCACTGTATTGACCGAACAGGAAATACCTTTGTAGTTTTTATGAAAAGGAAATAAAGCAAAAAATTCTAATGTCTCCTAAAGATTGTTTGTAAAAAAAGTACAGCCCAAAAACTGGATACAAAAACACATTGTTCTGAACGAATAAGCGAGAGTTTTTAAAAGTTCGAGAAGATTTTAATAACTTATCTCTATTAAAATAATTAAGATTTTCTTATAAAAAGTTGATGCATGTTAATAGTTGGACATATTATTAAAAAGTACATAATTTTTTTCACGTATTCCTGAACAACAAAGGTACTTTTGAAAGTAGGTATACCATCTTTAAAATATCCATGATAAACATTAGTTTTTGCCCTTATCCAGTTTTTCCAAATTCAAAAAATATTCCGCAATTCGTTCTCACGCATATTCAACAGTAAAAATATTCACTTATACGGCGCAAATTCGCCCCTCTATTACAGAAGCCTCGTTTGCTCAGTAGGTAGCGCATTCGATACCTGATAGGCAGGTCCCAGGTTCAATTCCCGACAGGTGGATAGTAATTTGAAAGTTGATCTCAAGGAGAATTAATTGACTACAGATTCAGATGGGTAAAAAGTTTATTTTTTTTCTTTACGATTTATCATTTTAATCAATTTTAGGAAGCAAGAGTTTTTTTGCGAATAACTTTTTACGTAAAGAAACTCTATCTTTTTACGTAAAAAATCTTGTACTCTTTACGAATTATTCTTGTAAAAAAGACTACATCGGCATTTCATTTTTGGTCTATTTTACGTCTTTTTTTTAGGAATTTTTTTTTGGTAAATTTTACGTCTTTGTGCTACTAGGGTTGCTAAAACGAAAATAATAGCTACTGTCAATAGTTAGGTACTGTCCCCTACGGGACTTGTTTACGCCGGAGGCGTTGAGGGAATTTTTGCGCTCGAGGCGCGGTGGGACCCCTGAGAGGAACTCGCCAGGGCTTTCCAGAGGGTACCTCTTGGAGGTGGGAAATAAAGCCCTAGGAGAAACTCCTTTGGGGTTGGTTTGGTGGGAGGAATGAATACCAGCCTTAAGGAGGTGACTCCAAGGGTGGGGGGGAGACGTCCTTAAGGAGGAACTCCTAGGGTCGGCATCTGTAGCGGAGCGTTGCAGGTGGCCGGTGCGGCGTGACCTAGAGAGGAACTCTCGAGAGCTGGTCAAAGCAAGATGTACCGCGAGAGTGTCTCTCATGGAAGTGGCCTGGAGAGGAACTCTCGGGAGCTGGTCCAAGCAAGATGTACCGCGAGAGTGTCTCTCATGGAAGTGGCCTGGAGAGGAACTCTCGGGAGCTGGTCCAAGCAAGATGTGCCGCGAGAGTGTCTCTCATGGAAGTGGCGATGGAAGTGACGAATGGAGCAGGTCACGGACCGTATTTATACCCGCCAGAGTGAGAGGAGACGACCGCTTGCCTCAATGCGTAGGAGCGAGATGGATGGATCACGTGCCGCGACACGTGCCGTTGCGTAACGTGGGCAGTGCGAACGGCATACGCATGGTCGCAAGGGCAGGAGAGGAGGCAGCGCGCGCTGCTCCCATGATGCTGTGACGCAACCGCGGCGCGGGTGACGGAAGTAGGGCCAGCGGCGCGGATAGCGGGTGCTGGAGGCAAGCGCCGAGCATGGCGGAGGAGCGTGACGCAGCCTTGGGTGCGGAGGTGACGCACGGTGGGGTCACCAGCGCGGGCGGTGGAGATGCGTAAGATAGCCGCAGGCGACGCGGCTTTCGGTGCGGGGAGCCGCGCGCTGCGAGATGGAGGATGCTGCGGGCGCGGGGAAGCGGGGGAAAGCACCGGCCGCGGGACGCGGACCGAGGTGCGACATCTCGTGATGAGAGCTGCCAGTTTTCACGGCGGTGACGGCGTGAACAACTAGGTCTCCCGGGTGCTTTGCGGCCAAACACCCAGAAGGCGCGATCGCGCCTTCCTAAGGTCCGCTTATATAGCGCGCCCCCGTAAGTGAATCTGAATAGGANTGACGGAAGCAGGGCCAGCGGCGCGGATAGCGGGTGCTGGAGGCAAGCGCCGAGCATGGCGGAGGAGCGTGACGCAGCCTTGGGTGCGGAGGTGACGCACGGTGGGGTCACCAGCGCGGGCGGTGGAGATGCGTAAGATAGCCGCAGGCGACGCGGCTTTCGGTGCGGGGAGCCGCGCGCTGCGAGATGGAGGATGCTGCGGGCGCGGGGAAGCGGGGGAAAGCACCGGCCGCGGGACGCGGACCGAGGTGCGACATCTCGTGATGAGAGCTGCCAGTTTTCACGGCGGTGACGGCGTGAACATTCCGCCCCCCATAATTCCTCGTAGAGGGATTATAGAAGAATAAAAGTTGTAAGAAGGTAATGCAAGCCAAGAAGGCATGGGTAGAGGGAAAAAAAGGATTTAGGGCAAAGATATAAAGCAAGCCAAGAAGGCATGGGTAGAGGGAGAAAAAGGAATTAGGGTAAAGAAATAAATGAGGTGCACAGTGCTTAATATAGGGCGATAAGGGGTGTTTGGAATGTGCATTTAGGTGCGGAGATGTACAGGAGTTTTTTAGGAGGTGGTTGTCGGGAGGGGCTGTGGTGAGGATTCCTCTGGTCGCCATAGGACTACGTAAAATAAACCCCCATCAGCTCGGGGCGGAATGTTCACGCCGTCTCCGCCGTGAAAACTAGCAGCTCATATCCCGAGTTATCGCTCCTCGGTCTGCGTTCCGCGACCGATGCCTTCCCCGCTTCCCCGCGCCCGGAGCATATCCCGCGTCGCGGCGTCGCGGCCCCCGCGCGTCGCCTGCGGCTATCTTACGCATCTCCACCGCCCGCGCTGATGACCCCGCCGTGCGTCACCTCCGCACCCAAGGCTGCGTCACGCTCCTTCGCCATGCTCGGCGCTTGCCTCCAGCACTCGCTCTCCGCGCCGCTGGCCCTGCTTCCGTCACCCGCGCCGCGGTTGCGTCACAGCATCATGGGAGCAGCGCGCGCTGCCTCCTCTCCTCCCCTTGCGACCATGCGTCTGCCGTCCGCACTGCCCGCGTTACGCAACGTCACAAGTCGCGGCACGTGATCCATCCATCTCGCTCCTACGCATTGAGGCAAGCGGTCGTCCCCTCTCACTCTGGCGGGTATAAATACTGTGCCGTGACCTGCTCCGTCGTCACTGCCTTGAGAGACTCTCACGAGGCACCACGCTTGACCAGCAAACCAATAGGTAAGTCCCTTCTCTATCTATTCCTCAGAGAGTCCCTCTCTAGGCAATACCGCCCCGGCTACCTACAGCGTTCCGCTACAGGTGTCGACCCTAGGAGTTCCTCCTTAAGGACGTCTCCCTTCCACCCTTGGCGTCACCTCCTTAAGGCTGGCACTTATTCCTCCCACCGAACCAACCCCAAAGGAGTTTCTCCTAGGGCTTTATTTCCCACCAACTCTAGCTCCAAGAGGTACCCTCTGGAAAGCCCTGGCGAGTTCCTCTCAGGGGTCCCACCGCGCCTCGAGCGCAAAAATTCCCTCAACGCCTCCGGCGTAAACATTGGTGCCGAAACCCGGGAAGTAGGGCTCAGTTGCCGGACTTCCCGAAAGCACGATCCATAAAAAATTCAGTCTAATATTATTCCTTTGTTCTAGTCTGTTTCCATGTTTTTCCTTTGCAGCTTCCCTATCTCTTAGGAAAACCAGACTAACCTTCCTTCCAGATTTCACAGGTCCCTAGAACCTGTTTCCGTGTTTTCTTGCAGGTTCCCTACCTCTAAGAAAAAAAAAAACCTAACCTACCTCCCATAACCCTCTCCAGATTCCCGCGGTCGTTTTGAAAAAGAAAAGATGAGCAGCAACGAAGATGAGGCCGCCGCGTCTCGAGCAGAACGCAACCGGGCAAATCAGCAATTGAAAGCAAAGAGAAACCTCCTCGTTGAACAAGTCCGCGCTACCCGGGACGCCTTCAGGCTTTTGACAGACGAAACGGTCGAGCATCACAGAGCCAGGTTTGATAAACTCAAGATCCTACAGGCGAGATTCGAAGAATTTCAAGATCAAGCTATAGAGATGAACAGCCTCCTGTGCAGCAACAACCAGATAGAGCTTTCGCAGGCACAGGCTGATTTCGACCGCATCCACAATGAAGCCGCAGCAGTTTTTCTATCCAAAGTTCCCAAAGCTACCCGAGAAACGACCTTCATGAACAATACCTCATTTTCCACCACCTTCATCAGGCTCCCCAAACTGGAACTGCCCAAGTTCAGTGGAGATCTGGGAAGCTGGAGGACTTGGCACAATCTGTACAAAGCCTCCGTGCATACCAGCCCATCCTTGCTAGGCGTGCAAAAGTTTCAGTACCTAATAGGTAGTCTGAAAGGTGATGCTCTCGCCCTGGTCACAGGACTTGACATCACCGCGGAAAACTATGAGGTCGCTTGGAAGCTCCTATGCGATCGTTACCATTCTGAACGTCGTCACGTCTTCTTCCACTTTCATGGGCTGCTGGACCTGCCGGACTTCAAACATTCAGAACAAATTCCCCCGCTCATAACCAAGATTAGAGAGCACTCTCAGGCTCTCCAAGCCCTAGGTCATGCTCCGGATACCTACGCCGGACTCCTAACGGCTCACATCATCAGGAAGCTGTCATACCGCTTGAGACAGCGACTCGAAGACTATAGGGGCGCCGACTCAACCTACCCCAAACTCGAAGAATTAATGGAATTCCTCGAAAAGGAGCGACGCGGCTCGGAGGACACCCTGTCCAGCCGCAAGGAGACCAGGACACTGGTCACCTCCCAGCCCAGAAATGCTGGAGGAAAACCCTGGAAATCCAAGCCCAGTGGAGAAACTGTCCTCGCCGCAACCTCCACTCCCGAAGACAAACCCTCATCCTCCTACCGAAAGGGCCCGAAGTGTCCGCTATGCCTCACCACACACCGATTGCGGCAATGCCCTACCTTCCAGGCCAAAAGTGCAGCGGACAGACGCTCGTACATCGAAACCAGCAAAAGATGCTTCAACTGCCTTGGCCTGCACAAGGTCTCGCAGTGCAACAACACCGGAACTTGCTCCGAATGCGGCAGGAGGCACAAAAAGGTCTTCTCCTGCGACATCCGCCAAATGTACCTACAAGTGAGCTTACACCCTGAAGATCGCCGCTTCCACCTACTCCTGTGGCGACCAGACGAATCCGCGCCACTAAAAACATACCAAATGACCACAGTCACTTTCGGTGTGAACAGCTCGTTCTTCCTAGCAATTAGGACGCTGCAGCAGCTAGCCAAGGACTACCAAGCCCAATACCCCCGCGCCGCCCGAGTGATACTCGATGACGCATACGCCGACGACATCACATCAGGGAGATGTTCAACGGAGGAGGCTCTCAGTGTCCTTAAAGAACTGATAGCACTTCTAGCAGAAGGAGGATTTTCGCTCGCAAAATGGGCCTCCAACGACCCCCAACTGCTAGAGGAAATCCCGCCCGAACTTTGGGAGACGCTCGTACCGTGGGGCCGCAACCTGCTACCAGCCCTCTCCATTTTAGGGCTAACTTGGATACCCTCAAAGGACGTCTTCTCGTACAAAGTGCAAACAACACCGCGCCCGGCGACAAAAAGGGGCGCACTATCCACAATAGCATCCATATTCGACCTGGAACGGCGAGGGCCTCAAAAAAAAATCTACCAAAAATAAGGCACAAGCCGATGAAAAAGATTAGCTTAATTTCCGAGGGACCAGCCGGTTTAATTTTCGAGGTGGCCAAAAACCGGCAAAGACCGTAACATCCAGATACGAAAAAATGATGAGAGAACTTGGAGAATGATCAATACTTTTGAATTTTAAATGAATAGCACGTGAGCGTTTGC
Source organism: Bemisia tabaci (assembly GCF_001854935.1). Classification (NCBI taxonomy): domain Eukaryota; kingdom Metazoa; phylum Arthropoda; class Insecta; order Hemiptera; family Aleyrodidae; genus Bemisia; species Bemisia tabaci. The sequence goes on from NW_017552810.1 coordinate 33,774, forward strand.
AGAGTGCAAAAGCGCTCGCAACTAGCGTGAATTTTAACATACGCTAGGGTGAGATATTGGTTGGAGATGATCGTGACGGAGAGATTAAAATTTGGGAATATTATACGAGAAACACGTAAGCGCTTGCAGAGTGCAAAAGCGCTCGCAACTAGCGTGAATTTAACATGCGCTAGGATTAATTGGAATTGGAATATTAAATGAGGATATAGGGGTAGATGAATCTAATTGATGTGAGAAATAATTTTTATCATAGGCACCAGGGGGGATGCCCGCAACTAACGTGAATGTCAAGCGTACGCTAGGGAGATGAAGAGAGAATTTGAAAGCTTAAGTGCTCGGAATAGCCGCGAACACTCGCAACTGACGTGGTTGCAATCGAACGTCAGGATGATATAATATTAGGAAAGAAGTGAAGCCATAAGTACATGGGATAGCCAACATATACTCGCAACTAGCGTGAATTGCAACGTACGCTAGGATGAAAATNGTAAAAAATAAATTTTGGGAGTGCGTGTCTGTCTAGTATTACGTTTGAATTCCTTTGTGCGAGCGTCTTTTTTTGAGAATAGAGTAGAACATATAAAATATAATGAAATAAATTAAAATAGCGGTTGGGCGGGACTTTCGTTGCGCGCGGAAACTGAAAGCTCGAAGAAAGAAAATAAATAAAGAAAATTATTCCTCAAGCGGTAGCGGATATAATTTATGTACAGGACGCATATATTCACTTGTGGCTGTGCGTACGGTTGCAACCCTCACGCGGCCGTCTGCACCGGGGTGAACTTTGGCGATACGTCCTAATTTCCAAGAAAGCGGGGGTTGGTTTGGTTCTTGAATGAGGACTAGAGTGTCTACTTTTAAATTTGGGGAGTCTTTGGTCCATTTTCCGCGGGGGAGTAGCGAGTGAATATATTCATTTTGCCAACGTCTCCAAATTTGCTGAAACATTCCTTCAACTAAATGCCAACGCCGTAATCGCGGAATATCTGCGTCATCAAAAGAGTAAACCGGCGGCGAGTTGAGCGGTCTTCCTATTAAAAAATGGCCTGGTGTGAGGGGTTGCAAATCATTTGGGTCAGCGGAGAGGGCGGTTAGCGGTCGCGAATTTAACATGGCTTCGATTCTACAACAAAGGGTATTCAGTTCCTCTAAGTATAGAACCTTGTCTCCGATGGTGCGGCGGAGATGAGTTTTAAAAGATTTCACGCAGCTTTCCCATATGCCGTTCATGTGTGGTGCATGAGGGCATCCAAACATGAAGTTAATTTTGTTTTTTTGAATAAATTCGCGGAATTCTTTATTTGTTTCATCATTTTGCAGGCTCTTATAGAAGTTAGCGGCGCCCACGAAATTAGATCCTAAATCCGTAAAAAACTTTTCCGGGCTTCCCCGGCGGGAAGCAAAGCGGTGTAGAGCGGCTACGAAATCCGGTGTAGACAAATCGTGAACAACCTCTAAGTGCACTGCTTTTGTGCTCATGCACACAAATACGCACACGTAGACTGAGACTACTCGTGCGGATCGCAGTTGATGAATCTTTACTTTAATGGGACCAAGCAAGTCAGCTCCCGTGTGCAAGAAAACTGGGGTAGGTTGCACGCGGTACTTAGGTAGCGGTGCCATTATAGGAATTTTATTAGTGGGCCTTGCTCTAAAGCAGGCAACACAACGGTGTACAACGGATCTAACCAAATTTCGCGCGGATAAAATCCAAAAACTGCGAGCAAGAATAGCTTGAAGTAAGCGCGGTCCAGCGTGTAGGGAATCTTTATGATATTTTTCAGCTAAGAGTCGCACTAATGGGTGCTTAGCGGTGAGAAGATAAGGGTGGCGGGAATCAAGAGCCAAATCTGAGTTATCAAGCCGTCCTCCAACGCGGAGGAGCTTGTTATTATCTAAGTATAGAGTCAATTTTTGAATGCATGGTTTGCACTGCTGTTTTTTATTAATTTTTGCAATTTCGTCTGAAAATGACTCTGTCTGAATACGGCGAATTAACCATAATTCTGCCCTTATCAACTCTGCTGAGCTTAATGGCGGGAATTTTAACCCCTTTTTCACGTGCTTCGGTGCGGGGGAGCGGGGCCGTTTCGATTTGAGACTTGCTAAGACACGCGTTCGATTAATGAATCGCGCTATCCAAGCGAGAATTTTCACACCTTTATCCCATGACGAGAATTTTGGTAGCGAAAATTGCGGAGTTGAAGCGGTAAGGGCGGAAATAGGTGTTTTTATGTCTGGGAGACTCTCTATAGGTACCTCTACTAGTGATACCGGCCAATTTGTCGGATCCTCAGATAGCCATTGGGGGCCTTTCCACCAAAGTTTACAATTGAGCAGTTCGTCAGGGGTTAAACCTCTGGACGCTGGGTCGGCACAATTGTCCTCTGAGCGAACGTGTCTCCAAACAACATCGGAACGGAGCGATTGTATTATGGTAACACGATTGGCAACGAAAGTTTGCAAGCGATATGTTGGAAGGCGGATCCAGGATAATACAGTAGTTGAGTCTGACCAGCAAAAAACCTTTTCTATCTTATAATAAGTTTCTAACTGCGGTAAATATGCGTTGAGTAACTCGGCTAATAAAGTCGCGGCGCAAAGCTCCAATCGAGGTAACTTGACCTTTTTGAGGGGTGCAACTCGAGTTTTAGCGATAATAATCGATACATGCGCGGTTTCATTTTCAAGAGCGGAGCGGAGGTACAGTGCAGCTGAGTAACCAATTTCTGAGCTATCACAGAACCCATGAATTTGAAAGTGAGAAGAGCCTTTGCGGTGTAATAAGCGCGGAATTATAAGTTCTTTAAGCGCGGGCATCGACCTTTGGAATCTCGACCACTTTTCTACAATTTCAGATGGCAGAGTTTCATCCCAATCGTAATGAGAGCGCCATAATTCCTGCATGAATGCCTTGCATTTTAAGACTACGGGGGCTATAAGGCCCAAAGGGTCGAATAGCGTAGCGATAGCGGATAAAATGCCGCGTTTGGTTTTTGCGGGCGCAGAAAATTCGGTGTTGAAGGTGAAAGCGTCTTTTACTGCCAACCAGAGCATTCCTAAAATTGAGAAGCGGGGGTTATTTGGGTCGTCCAAACATGGGATTTCTAACTCGCTTGCGTGAAAACCTTCTAAAATACTAGGGTGGCTTGAAGTCCACTTCCGAGGGTGGAAATCGCCGAGCGCGAGAAGCGCTATGAGAGCGAGTATAATTTCACGAGCGTCTTCTTCTGTTTCGGCTCCTCCTAAAATGTCATCAACAAATGTGCTGTTCAATAATATTTTAGCAGCTTCAGGGTACTTTTCACCGTGATCTTGCGCGTGTTTTCGTAAGGTTCTGATAGCGAGGAAGGGTGATGGGGCGAGACCAAAGGTGACGGTATTCAATAGATACACTAAAAGCGGGTCATTTACAGATTCACGCCAAAGAATGGACTGAAAAAATCTATCATCTTCGTGGAGATCAATTTGTAAAAACATTTGACGAATGTCAGCGGAGAACACCACAGGGTGGCATCGGTAATAAATTAATATATCACGTATATCATTTTGCAGTTTTGGCCCGGGCAATAAAATGGAATTAAGACTCACACCATTACTCGTAGGGGCAGACGCATCCATTACTACACGAAGCGGCGAGGTACTAGAATTTTTCAAAACCCCAGTATGTGGCAAGTAAAAATGTTGCTGATAACTAGGGGGCGGTTTTGTGACAGACATAAAATTACTTTCTTTGTAATTTTTCATGAAATCCTTGTAAAGCGAATGAAATTTCTCATCCTTTGCGAACCTTCTTTCTAGCGACGCGAAGCGGTTTTCGGCCTGAAAACGCGATTGTCCCAAAGGGGGATGATTTTTTCTAAACGGCAGTCTAACTTTATATCTACCGTTTTCCTGTTGCACAGTGGTTTGCACATATAAATTTTCCGCCTCCTCTTCATCAGGAGTTAAAGCGGGTTTAGACGCTGTCACTTGCTCAATGGACCAAAAATCTTCGATTTTTTGCGAAATCTTATCGAGCGTATGAGTAAGAAGAGCGAGTGAAGAACGTTTAAGTGCGGTTTCTCTATTGGGCTCAGAACTGGGCACAGGACCCATGACAGTTAAGCCTAGCGTGGTCCCTAAACCGATAGGACCGTCTTGAGTCGGCGCGACCCTAAGACCAGTAAGCAAAAATGGAAAAATATCTGCTCCTAGTAAACAATCGCAATAATCGCTTTCTGT
>NW_017552810.1:44262-102233 GCF_001854935.1 Bemisia tabaci
ACTGTTTTTGACGAAATGCATTAAGTATTCATGCAGTCTTGTAGGCACTATGAGTCTCACGCCAACCGCTGCTGACCGCACTGCGTTTGACGCAATGCGTGAAGTATTCGGGGAGTCTTGAAGGCGCTAAATGTGTTCCATGCTGACTGGCGCGGCGCGCGAAGGGCTTCTCCTTTTCAACTCAAATCCTCGTCATCATTGCTCTTTGCGCCAATTGAAAATTCACTAAGTTGTTCCTTTGCAACAAGGATCCGCAGAAGATTGGGATCACTTTTAGGAACAAGCTGTATCCTACTCTCTCCTCTTTTCCCGTGACTGCTGCCAACCATGAAAATTTAGACTTTGCCGAGTTTATAGTGGGCTCCTCGGTAACAATGATCCCTGGAAAATCGAAATCACCTTTAGGAACACTCTGTATTTACACACTCTCCTTTATTCCGAATGACTGCTGCCAACCGCGAAAATTGAGAAGTCACTGTAACTAAAGCGGGCCCCTCTTGGCAGCAAGCATCCAAGAATCTTCTAGATCAGTTTTCAGAACACGCTGTATCATCGCTTCCTGTCTCGATGAGTGCTGACCGATGCAAACCGTGCAAATTGGGAATTCTCCAATCACAAACTGCCGTCCCCATTCGAACAAAGCATCGATGAGCCGTGCAGGTCGGTTATTTGGAACACCCTGTATCCGAGCTTTCCGCCTCCGACGGGGCGACTGCTGCCAACCGTGAAAATTGAAAATTCACCAATTTGATACTGGCTTCCTTTACAACAAGGATCCGCGGAAGATTGGGATCACTTTTCGGAACACGCTATATCATACTCTCTCTTTTTTTCGGGCTGACTGCTGCCAACCATGAAAATTGAGACTTCACCGAGTTTACAGTGGTCTCCTGGGCAACAAGGATCCCTGGAAAATGGAGATCACATTATGGAACACTCTGTATCTACAAACTTTCCCTTACTCCGAATGACTGCTGCCAACCGCGAAAATTGAGAAGTCACTGTAGCTAAAGCGTGCCCCTCTTGGCAGCAAGCATCCAAGAATCTTCTAGATCAGTTTTCGGAACACGCTGTATCATCGCTTCCTTTCTCGATCAGAGCTGACCGATGCCAACCGTGCAAATTGGGAATTCCCCAATCACAAACTGCCACCCCCATTCGAACAAAGCATCGATGAGCCGTGCAGGTCGGTTATTAGGAACACCCTGTATCCGAGCTTTCCGCCTCCGACAGGGCGACTGCTGCCAACCGTGAAAATTGAAAATTCACCCGGTTGTTACTGGGTTCCTTAGCAACAAGGATCCGCGGAAGATTGGGATCACTTTTAGGAACACCCTGTATCTACACACTCACCTTTTTTCGGGATGAGTGCTGCCAACCATGAAAATTGAGACTTCACCGAGTTTATCGTGGGCTCGTGGTAAACTAAAACCATTGTAATACATTTAAGTAGAGAATGTATCGAAAAATGAGAATGTCGCGACAAATATATGTCACGGTTTACTTTATCAGCACAATACCTGGAATTAAGTTAAGGTGTAAGGGGAAACTTTAAAAGCTTTAGGTAGTATCACGTGCAGCAGATACTACACAGATGTTATCATAACGCCTGCAAGGATTCAACCACTCGGGCTTCATGGATTTCCGTATTGCATACGCACGGAGTTGAAGGCGTTTTGATTTCAGACACTAACCGCTGCGCAACTCTGCTCGGTGGAGCGAGTCAATGAGAGGAATCATGAAAAATGTGGAAACGTTAAAGGCTCATATCGATGTTAATACGGAAAATAGAGGTTTTAGAAGTGATTTCATTGATTTTCTCGTAAAATGTCCATAAATGAACATCTCTTAAAATTTCTGGTGTGAAGAAATCAACGTCAAAATGTGCAGTTTTCGTCTAAAATTTCATGCCCAACCTCTCCGAAAGGCTCGTTTCATGATGCAGCGGACTTTACTACGCAGATGTAATAAGAGTCATACGGCAGATTATCATATTATATGACAGATTATTGAATTCATTTCTTCATGTATACTGTAAAGACTTCTTTTAGTCATGAAAAGTTGCTCCACAAATCATACTCAACACATCGCGTAATCAAAACTGAAGCACTAATGATCACACACTACGCCTGTATGGAACAATTCGTGCCCAGGAAATATCCTTGTGTGTGTAAACGAAGAATTGAAAGCGCTCTCTTGTTTTGGGTCCTCGCTGTGAAGCCCGCCGCACAATGGATCGAGTCAATTAGAGAGGTCAGACACGAAAATTTTGACTAAAACTGCAAATTTTGATGTTTATTTCGTCACATTTCAAATTGAAAGGGGTGGTTTTAGGAGGAAATTTTACGAGGAAACCAATTAAACCACTTTTAGAACCTCAAAGATTTGTATAAACGGAGTTATAAGCGTTTAAAGTTTCCAAAACTTTTCCGACCTCTCCTATTGAATCGAACCACTGTGCGCCGTTGGCACCGCGCCGCGGCCGCGAGTAAAGCGGCGAGTGCCTGAACAGTCAAAACGCCTTCATTACCGTGTGTATGCAACACGGACATCCATTAAGCCGGAATAGTTGCATTCATTTGTTGCGATGCAATTTTGATGGTGTTCATTACATTCAACACTAACTAAAGGGCGCTTTGTTTGTTGCTCTTGTACCGTAACTTCATTCTAACGTCGCCTTTTTGCTGATGAAGTAAAATATTAGGTACCGCTTTTTATCGCGACGTTGTCAATTTTTCGAATGATGCTTTGATTGTTCAAATGTTTAACATCGTTGCTGTCATGAAATGTGGGCTGCGCCTCTATCTTGCCTAATCTAAGACCGAGGTTTGCGGCAAAGTTGTTTTATGATCATTCCAGAAAAAATGCGAGCGCGCATTTTCACATATTTGTTTAATTTTGTTTTTTCGCCGAAGAGTTAGAAAAGAGCCAAGTTAGAGATACAAATGGACTGCATTTTGCAATTTGGAACTATAAGTTCTGGCTCTTCTGGAAAAACGCCTATGTGCATAGGGAAACTAATGGTACACACGTTGTTTTTAAACAGGGCTAGAATTTATAGTTCAAATTGCAAAATGTAGTCCAAATCATCCTTAGGTTAATTCAGAGTCTGGTGAGACAGAACCCGAAGCTTGTAGAAAATATTTCTTACGTTGCTGATTGTTTCTGCTGCAGGATCATCGAATCGGAGCACCCGTCGACTCAGTTCGTTAAAGAAACGCATCAAAGATGAAATATTTAAAGGAAGCCGGCCTGAAGTTCTTGCATGAAATCCTAGGTAAGGCATGGTATCCTAGGTAAAAATCAAATAAATTTCACTTCTCAAGTAAGATAAGTAAGCTATTTTATTCAAAAATTAAAACATAAAATAAAGACAACATTCATCTGCCCGGCAAATTGGGATGCCCAATTCATCGGCCGGATCAGACATAAAATTAAACTCAACTGATAATAATAGAAAAAAGAGAGAGAAAAAAAGAGGAGAAAAGAGAGAGAAAAAAATAAATAAATAACATAAATACATAGACATAAATTAAAACTGGAAAAAGACGCAATTATAAAAAACAGCAATTTGGTAAAAAATAAAAAAAAGAAGGGGGAAGAATATGAAAAAAATGAAAATTTGAAATACATGAATGTGAATATCTTGAGTGCGTTTTCCTTTATTTAGGTATTTGTGTTTTCAAACGACCCTTAATAACGTATTCACTAAAAGTTTATATAGCGAAGCCTTAGGAATCCCTCCCTGGAAAAAAGGATTGGTCGAAAATGTGAACAATGTATTGAAGCCGTAAAGGAGATTACATGAGGCTTCAAAAAATTTCGGAAGGTGGCCTGAAAATTTTTTACGACTTCAACGAGAGGGGCACCGGCAGCTGGCAGTGGATGATCGCGCAAAACAACAAAGAGAAAACTTGACTGCAGCACCAATACGTAAACGAAACCCCTCATATTTTTTTAAAACGAAATCTAGGAATTCCAAAGGTTTTAATTTTGATCAAATTTGACAAATCCTCAGACGCATCGCTTCACTCGAAAAAAATTTCGCGAGAATGCCTTATTACCCAGAACTCACTGGTACAAGAATTCGTTATTCTTTTGTTGAACTTACAGATTATACATTCCTGAAGGTATTTAGAGGAGGCTAGCACTTCCGAAATAAATATACAGAGAATATATCACTGCATTCTGAATATTTTATAAATATCCGATTAAATTCTAGGGAGCACACACCGACACCTTCAGGCCAAAGTATCACTAGCGCCTTGCGACGTTTAAAAAAATTATTTTTTACAGAGAAATTGCTGAACGAAGAAATTTCACTGAATTTGCTTTATGCTGCCAATAAAATTCAGTAAAATTTCAAACTGTTTCAACAAACAATTTCTCTGTGAAAAAATAAAATGGCGGCGGAAATTATGAAGCGTCTCATGGCGCTTGTGATACTTTGGCCGGAAGGTGACGATACAGATCAAGATTCATCGACGATAATTAATTCTGAATCCACGAATTTATATGAAAATTCCTGCCGATAAACCAATCGTCACGATTGCTCGTCGCCGCGTGAAACGGAGACACACGAAAACAGATACGGCGAAAAATTAATGGATTTTTCAACCGAGCAGAAGGCGCAAACTGTGAAAAAACCTAAGAAGNGGGGGGGGGGGGGGGGCTCGACGCCCCGGTGGAGAGATTGGGGGCCGCGCTGAGCGCCGACCAGAAAAAGAGCTAGTCCGTTTCCTCTAGTGGCGTGCGGTGCACTCTACACGGTGCAAGAATGAAAGTTATTAACGTGTTATCGGTTACTTTTTTAAGCGTTATCATTTGAGTTTCCTCAGGTATCCCTGCATTATGTTGGTAAGTTTTTGTTGTCATCCCTTAGATTTATAGACAAGAACTTTGCGTACTACCTTATCTTGTGAATAAAAAAATCCAAAAATGCTTCATGACGACCGGTCCTTGAAAAGGGGACTGCACAGCCAAAAAACTCAAAATTCGGTTATTGGTGGGCACATCCATTGCTCTATGGACACTTGCAGAAATGCGTTAAAAATTTTAAATCAAAGTGAATGTGGGATAATTTGAAGCTTTCGCTTTCATTAGGGTTGTTTTGGAGAAGAGCCTTTTTTTACTTTTTTTTTACAATCGCACGTATTGAGTTCGGTGTAATCGGATCAAAATGAATTTGTCCTCTCTCTATAAACACAAAACTGAACGGAGCTTTGGGGGATATTTGAGAGCGTTTTTCAGCAAAAAGTCGACTTGATGTTCAAATTTTGCCACTCACCTTAAAAGTGATAATCTCTCTTTAAAAAATTACCCTCAGAAATCAACGTCCTTTTTTCCTGTGGACAGTGTAGCGCAAAATTCTTATTACGTCCTGTTGTTAACTCACATAAATCGTCATATTGCCTAATTCAACATATGAAATATAAACACACACAAAAACTAGTGATAATTTCTGTATAAGAGATTAGGCGATATAGTTCTTTCTGATAGCGAAAAAATATTTCACTAACAATTAAATACAAACATAAACGACCCCTTTCGTCATCGCCTATTCATTCACCAGTTTCTTAAAACAATGACGCGCCGGGAAATATCAACAGAGGAACTCTCAAATCGCGTATCTCGTTCGCGACGATTAAAAATCTCCGCTTCTATTTCATTATTTAAAAAAAGAACAAATCAATATCATTTCTTAAAGTTTTTTCAAAATTTGCCTAACACAGTGAAGAGAAATCAAGGAAGTTATTAAGATTTAACGTTGAGTAGTTCTCTCTTTGAAAGATAAATTATGACAGGAAGTCTGCAACGTCGCAAACCGAGAAACGTGGTCTGGAAGTTTCACCATCGATATTATCGTTTGTATCAGCATTCTTGAAAGTTTTGTTATACCCATAAAATTTTGTTTCGATTGATGAAATCTAACATTAAGATGCTTTGTTTGTGCCTTTCGTTTCATGATCGTTACATTCTTTTCGTTCCGTAGTTGACAGACAGGGAGCCCCCACCGGTGACTTTAACGCACGTTAGTCGTGTAGCAATGTGTGCCTGTTTCTTAGCGACAATCGTCGCAAGTTTTACCCCGCCGCAAGACTGCATGTGATACTTGTTCCAAATCTTAACATTATTTTCCTCGTATATTTAGGCAATTTCAATGGTCCCTAGTACAAATAGTATGTAACACCACACAAAAATCGGGCACAGTAATACGAGTGATCAGAACCTATAAAAATATATTTAACGGGTATTACAGACCAAATCTTTGCTGCAACACTCGAAATTATAGGACTACAATTTAACGGAACTATGCAAAAAATTAACAACTTTTCTAGTTCGCCTTTAAAAATACTTATTTACATGGAGAAGTCAATGGCACTGATGCTGTCTCTGTAATGCGACTATAAAGTTTATCACAACGTAAAGCGCCCTACTTGTAAATATGCTATACAATTTAAATAATATCAGATATTCAGTTGTCCTAATCACCGAGGTAGGCCGTCAATTCAGTTTACTGATTGATAGGGATGCTAGGATGGTTTTCATACCGATTATGAAACCTCCATAGACCGCTAGGTCAGATTGACAAACGGCAATTAGAAACAGACCGACAAGTTTGGCAAAACGTAGTACAAATATGAAGGTTGCTTGATTCTAAAAAAAATCCCTATTTCCAACTGATACGTACAGTGCTCACAGGTACGACTAACGGTAATTGGACGTATTTCTGCCAGATGGAACTATGTGCATTGTGATGCAAGCCCTGCTATGCAAATATTTTTATGGGTCTCAGGGCTCATGTCTTAATGCACAGCAGAAGTTCCGTTTAGCAGAAATACGTCCAATTGTAAACTTGTCCAACATACTAATTATACTTACTGAATAATTTATTTAATCTAAAATTAAACTAAGATTAGTTAAGTGCCCTATTATATAAGGAAAACTCACTTCAATTTTTTGGCAGGCAAGAAAGTAGAACTTGTGAGCCCAGAAAATGCCAAAATCTCGTTTTTGAGTGAAAGCCGAAATTTTGATCATCAACCATATTCGAGGTGAAATTTTGACGTGAGAACAAGTAGAACTATGGTACTTATTTCCTTACCCTGCCCTATGGCTCATTCAATTTGAAGATTTTATCGATAAAATCGAAGGGGGGGGGGCATCGTCTGAAATACCAAAAAGCTGTCTAGAGACTCGGATGTGCGAGCGCTGGTGCTTCTCCTATCTGGACAACTTCGCCGGTTCGTTCAAGTTTCGCCTTTCAAGCCGGCAGTTGGCGCGAGCAATGCGCCCCTAGGCAAAGCCGACTGCACCAGCAGCCGCAGCGCTGAAAGATCAAGATCAAGACTCGTCTCGTACATGATAGGAATAGGAAGGACATGTAGGGCCTCTTAAAACGATGCCTTTGGATCTGTCCCGGGAGTAACAACGCATCCATTCCAATTATTCGCACCCGTCCTGGCCTAGGTTTCTTTTTTATAACACTTTCATTAATTAGCCCGAGCCAAATTACGTGGTGCGAACAATCCGGTGTTGCCTCAGATTTACGGACCTTATTTCAAGCCAGATTGGGTACTCAAGGGCAGCGTTTTGAGTCTCAAGGGAGGGGTTGAATTCCACTGGAAAGATGTAAAATTTGTATTGGGGTCGGAAGGGTTAGTATCGAGAGTTCTCAGAAAATTATCAATTTTGACCAAAATGGTCCAAAATATATGTATGATAAAATGTAAAATCCATCGGGGGAGGGAGAGGGATAATTTGCTGTGCAATACTGTCCTCTTACTCATAAAAAGTTTCTCGTTCTTTCAATGGCGTTGTTCTTCTTCAGCTACACGGGCTTTAAGTCCACTTTTTTTACGTCCACAGACTTTTCGTCCACAGACTTTTCGTCCACAATTTTTACGTCCACAGTTCTAAAGTCCACACTATTGTTAAGTCCATTACTTAAACGTCCACTAAGTTAAGTCCACAAAGATAAAGTCCACTAAAATCAAATTCAAGCGTCATATTTTAGTCCGTGTGTAAAATTATATTGACAATATCGAAATGAGAGCCTGAAATTCCCAATTAGAGCCTAACACAGAGCGGAGCGGCGTGTTAGCAGCGCAGAACGCGCACTGGCGCCTACAAACCTAACGGGATACTTCACGCATTGCGCAACGCGCAAAGTATCCCGTTAGGTTTGTAGGCGCCTATGCGCGTGTCACGCTGGTTGCCTGCCGCGCCGCAACGCTTTAAGCAACTATTTCGCGTCAGAGGCGTTGCACAGTATCCTACAAGATTGAAGGCGCACGAAATAACTAGTTAAAGAGGACTTTCAATTTTGACTGCATCTGTTACTGAAAAATGTTTAATTTGGCATTGGAACGTTTAATAGGCTCCCGCTTTGGTTTTCATCTTATCATATTCGTACAGTACCTATACACATGAACGTATGTTTTTATCTGCTCTTAGAGTCTGTTCTCTTTCATGACTTGATTCATGAATGAAATGTTTTTAAGAATGAAGGTAGTAGTAGTATGCATTTATTTTTGAGGTGGTTCCTGTCATTTAAATGAGAAGAAAAAATGTGGACATAACATGTCCACAATTTGGACAATTTTGGACATATTCATGGTTGGACATTAAATCATGTGGACTTAATAAAGACTGGACTTAACGTTTAGTGGACATAAGTAGCGGTGGACTTTTATTTAATGGACGAAAGGTAGATGGACATAAAGTCCTGGAAGCCTTCCTCAATGTTGCGGCCGTAATGGAAAAGGATAACCCACGTTATCTTGAATTTTTGATGCAAAGATGGGGAGCATAATAAATTAACAGGGTTGCCTCTTTGTTTGGGCGTCGATCATTTCCGCGAGGAACTGAAAAAGGGGCTGGAAATCGGCGATCATTTCCGCTAGGAAATCATCGATCGTTTCCGCAAGTGCAAAAAATGAATATGCACAACGTGGCAACTCTAAGTTGTTGGAATGATCTAGAAGGAGAATATAATACGCCAGATTCTGAAGTGGGCAAATATTTGAAATATTTTTTTGGCCTGCCATATTTACCGCCTACTGAAATAGAAGCAGGTTTCGTTGATTTACTATCGATTGCACCCCCCCAAGTGCCATCTGATTTTTCCGATTATGTCTTAGAAACGTACATAGACGAGGCGGCACTGTTTCCTCCTAGCATGTGGGCAGGCCCCCCCTCTGATGGGCCAAGAACGACCAATGGACCTGAATCCTTCCACAGCAATTACAATAAAAATTTTTACCATCGGCCTTCAATTCATAGTGTCACGCAAGTTTTACTAGAAACGCAAGCTCTCACAATGACAAAAATTAACTCAATCAAGAAGCAATCTACAAATGTTATCCGGAAAGAAACCGCCGATCGACTTGCAACATCCATCCAGGCATGGAATACATGCAAAGAAGCATTAGAAGGAGGCTCTGAAACGGCTCGCTTGAGGTACCTGAAGTTTATGGGATACCGATTTCACGGGAAGAAAGTTTAAAGTTTTCGACTTAAAATGTGACGTGATAATTATTTTATCTTAAAAAAAAACTGTGCGCACAGTTTCTTTGTTGTTTTTTTTTAAAGTGGATTTTGAAATGTTGAGATGTGCAAAAATCCTTACCGTGCGGACAGTTTCTTTATTTTTTTTTAAAAAGAAAGAGGTTTTTTGAAATTTTGCGATTTGCATATACGTGATTTAAGGGAGGGGGGGAAAAAGTTCCGAACTTTTACTTTTTACAAAATGAAGTGGAGTTTTGGAACTTTTTGTCAACCGACCTCTTGTATCTTCTTTTGCTACTTCAAATCACAGTCTTCTTCTTGAATCTTCTTGAATCAATGGGTGAGTACATTAATGTTTATTTAGGGGATAGTTTCAGGTTTGCCGACGTTGCCAACTCCTCCAAATGGTAACAAAAATTGTCATGAAATAATTTGCGGAAATGATCGCCGATTTCCAGCCCCTTTTTCAGTTCCTCGCGGAAATGACCGCCGCCCCTTTGTTTGGGGGCTCTCAACGTGGAAATTACCCAGCAGCCCTGCTAAATGCTAATGTATTTGCTCCCTATCTTTGCATTGAGAGTTATTCGACTTGATATAGAGGTGGAATATCAGGGTAGCGTGGGACATCCCTACCATTACGGCCTCAACTTTGAGAGCTTTTTTTGAGCTTTAGAGTTCGTTTCAGAAAAAACCAGTGACACCATCTTGTTTCTGGCGAAATTTTACATCGGATCAAGTTCCTAAATCGCAAATTCCTCACACATGCAAGAGCTCCATTCATAGTGTTCAGCCACTCAAACCACCCCCCCCCCCCCTGAAACGAGGTCGCGCACCCAAGACAAACGGAATTCCGGAATTTGATAGTGTGGTCCACACGGGGTCAAGGTCATATTGAGCTGCCATTACACTATGTTTTGCTCCAACCGTATGTTTTTAACAGATCTTGTTAATGGGCTCTGTGCCGGTGCAAAATGTCATTAAGTACGCATAATCAGGCAAAGTTGCCAAATTACTCGTACTTTCATCTCCGATGAATGAGAAAGCATTTTATTGCTGAATTGAAAGTTCATGCTCGTTATATCAGCAATGGTCGCGAGATTTTACTGCATTCTTCGTTTTATTGCTATTCAGACTGATTAGTTGCGTTCTTGAGAAGTAGTTTTCCCCAGTCATCTCTCAGGTCACCACGAGGTATTCTGTACGTTCGCCGAAATTTGTTTTTCCTCGAAGAAGTAGAAATTTTGATTCGCGGAGTCAATCGCGTTCGGATTCGTGATACATCTGGCAGATTTTATATTCAACATTGATTTAGTCTCATCTCTTCGGGCCGGAAAAATAGTTTTCTTGTGAAATAACAAAAAAAAGCTGAACAATGTGGAGTGCCTATAAGGCGCTTTAATCTGAGGACATAGTGTAGGTGATACGTTATCCTTCACTTCGAGGTATTTACACCTAAGAAACCAGAGCTATCCATTCAAGAATGGTAGGCGGTAAATTAAGTGCCCGACGGACATCGGTTGGTGAGAGACTCCAGCAAGGCTGCAAAAGAATCTAATAAACGTGAGGCGATTCGTGCGTTAATTTAATGCAAGGGCGGCTCCCTCATGAGAAGATTCGAGTTCATGGGAACCATATAAAAGTGCTTCAAAACTTTTGATCATCGAGTGGTGAAATCCAGCGAGAAGTTCGGAACATTATTTTTTGCATTCACGATTTAAAATTAGACCCTTTTTTTTCTATTATATCTCTAAATTCTTGTTGTTTTTGGAAACTTCCTGTGCCTTTTCTCCCTCCTAAAGGAGAGTCCGGATCGTGTCGAAAGTATACAACCGAAAATTTTTGCCGAAAACTGTCAATCGCACAAAAAAAGATTACAGATTTCAGCGCTACTGCAATGGTAATGCGTAATATCAGAGGCCGATGAGACGAGAGGCAGAGGGGTAAACACTGAACAGAAGTTGCTCCACTTGGATGGACACTCTTGACAATCGAGGCGAATAACAACGAGGGAACTATCAATACAAAATAAACCAGCAACAACTTCTGGACTGAACTTAGGAAACCCAAAAAAAGTTCACCTCTTGTTTTCCAATCTTGCCCGGATGGGTACACGAACTAACATGTGGATATTCGGGATCATAATCATCCTTGGCTACTCAACGAACCCAATTCGCTCAGAGTGTTGCGGGTTTATCGTGGCGAACTGCGAGGCCGGCGGGGCGGCCGGGTGGGGCCCCTGCTGCTCGCACGGGGGGCTCGGAAGCTGCAACGTCTTCTGCTGCAACTGCGACAACGAGTGCATCGCCCGGGGCTGCGGCTACTCCCTCGTCAACCTCAGCCTCAGGAACGAGTCGCGCATGGAGGAGGTGCAGGTGAGCGAGAAGATCGCCTGCACCGACACGGAGCCCTGCCGGCTCAGCGTGGAGATCAACCGGGTCTTCGAGGCCTCCACCCAGCGCGGCGATCTCCGGACTCCAGTAAAGAATCTCGTCGATGCGGAGTTTACGGATTCGTACAAAGACGCGGTGGCCGAGCGGACGATGTCGGGCGAGACGGTGGAGTGCGAGGTGAACCCTGGGCATGAGGTGTGGTTGGGCCAGGAGCCGCGATTCGCGGTGCTGTCTGGGAGTTATGTCTACACGTGCTGTGATGGTGGTGTGTGTTGGGAGGACAAGGAGAAATCTGGGATCGTCCACCACCAGATGCCGATCGTCCGGGCCAATGGGATCATGGATAGTAAGGTGTTCTGTCATGAGGAACCGCTCGAGGGGTTTGTGAGGAGTGTGGATGAGGTTTACTCGACCCCTACCGAGTCCAATGATATCAAATAAGTGAATCAATGTACACCAGTCTTTTGATTATTGAAATTGATAGACAAAGCTCTAGACAGAGGAGACGTAGGGCGCATTGACGAAAAAATGGCAAAATGGAGCGATTATATTGGTTAAAACGAAGATTCCACTGAAAAAAAAAAAAAAAAAAAAAAAAAAAAAAAAAACATTGGATCTAGAGTCCACACTCTTAAAAACGTTGACAAGAAAAGGCACTTTTGATTCAATCAGAATCTAGCTTAAATCAAGAACCAAGCCTCTTAATTTAAGCGGATTTCGTTTTGATTCAAGCAAAAATCCGATTGAATCAAGAGTATTTTTTCTTATTGTCCATGTTTTCGAGAGTCTGGACTCTAGATCCGATGTGTTTTTTTTTTTCCTGTGCGGTGTGCACTTCGGCAGGCACAGTGTAGGCAATTTGCACGTCGAAATATGTGAAATGGTGTAGCGTTTGAAGTATTCATGCGATGTTGAAGGTGCTGAACATGATACGCTGAATCAAGAGTATTTTTACTTGTCAATGTTTTCGAGAGTCTGGACTCTAGATCCAATGTGTTTTTTTCCAGTGTCCTACAGATTAACGAGGAAAATGATAGACTAACTATAGGGTCTCTTCAAGAGTACCGTTAGTTAGGTAGTAAATTATTGAACTCCTTTGTTCATCGCAACCACCCACTTCGACCAATCGGATCACTCCATTTTCTCCCTGTCTTCTACGCCTCTTGCCATGTCATGCCTATCAATTTCAATAATTAGCCTGCAGGCTTTTTGAGGGAACAACATTTGCTTATCAAAGTAAAAATAAATATCGTCGATTTCAGTGCGCAGCAAATATCGAATTATTATTATAACCCATGAAAAAAACCTCATAGATTTCCACGAGGGACTACTTTTGACACGTTCCTTCTATGTCTTTGTATGAGATGTAAAACTCGTAATACTCCTTAGCGTGGCATGCTTTACGATATATCGATTGATCTGTCATTAAAACCTTCGAAAAAGGATCGACGTACAGGGTGTTAGCAACGAACACTTTAATAATCGATTCCTCACCATAGCTTCAAATGGGAAAATATCGATAAGCGACCATTCGCGCCTCGCCACTGGTAATAACTCTACGAGGATGAGACTCCATACTCGAGCAGACAGTAAATAGTCATCGTTCTTACTTCCATTTTTGTCTAATGAGACAGTAATGTGGTGCCGCATGCCGGCGAGAATGACTTCATTTGTACGGAGAAAAGGAGGATACAGGACAGAGGATATATACGTTCTTGAATGAGGTCAAACTCACCCACAACAACAACCATAAACCAGCAGCTATACAGATATAAAAATTACACGAATTTCCTGCATCGTTGCCAAAATGTGTGTGAAAATGCATTGCGCGTACTTACTTATTTAGAGGTATTATGACGAAGGAGGAAAAACCTGATTGAGAGAGGAAAATACTGAAAAATAAGCCATTTCGAGTCACTGCAGGCGCGATTGCCTGATAACAATCGAGGGGCTTGGAGAACAAGGCGCATAAGTGCAATTTTTGAAAAAATTGAGATACCTATTAATGATTTCAAGTGCAACTAGTCTTAATGCATACTCTGTGGAAAATTCACTCCCGAATTCCAATTTTTAAGCATCAAAAAGTCATTTGAACTTTCTCTCCGCCATGAGGATCCATGTAATTTGGAAACTTCAAACACGTATCTCTCGAAATAGCAAAAACTGCACGCATGCGCCTTGTCCTCCAAGCTCCTCTACTATAATCAGGTTATTAGTTTTTGCGAAATTTTGGGTTATTTTGCAACTAAAAGTAAGCCTGTAATGTTGTCACCTCGGAACATCCTGTCTTTAAATGTTTCATTTGTAGTCCGGATTTACCTGTGGGTTTAGTTTTCTTCTTTGCGAAATTAGTTTCAGCTTATTTGAAATGCGATTTGTTAGATATTCTCTCATCATAATTATTCAGAAAAATATTCGATGAGTTGGAAAATATGCGTGGACTCACTTCCTTCTCCGCTTTGAATGCATGAATTTACGCGTTTTATAGCGACTGGAGTCATTTATTGAAATGCAAGGTCAAACGCAAATTTCATAGTGAGACCAGCAGTAATTTTTTTAAGTTTGAGTAAAGGAAAACTGTTGATCACATCAACTCTATTTTCAATTAATTAAAATTTTATCTACATGTGGGCGAGAGATTTGCGCTTTAAATTTTTTAAAAAAAAACTTCCTATGAGCGAAAAAAACCTAAAACGAAGAGTTATTTTTTTATCAAAACATTTTTTTTGACAATTTTTTCTGCGAATACCTACCAGGTTGTTGATCTCGCCGCATCTCGCACCCTTGCATTTTCCAAATTTGAATCGTCAGATTTCGCAACGCGGTCAGGAGCAATTATAATTATTGCCACGAATACTGCAGATTTCTAGCATCTCGAGTACTACGCTGCTGTGCTAAGGAAAAACGCCGTATGGACATTCGAATGTTGCCAAGTCTCTCGCGATTAGTATTTTTGAGGGTACTTATGAATGTTTTTCTTGAAATCTTCAGGTATTTTAAATAAACTCGCGACTAAAATTCTCTGAAAAATCGAAATGAAAATATTCACGAATCTCCTAGAAAATCCGTGATTTGTCGAAGGAAATTTGGCAACGTTTGAAGGCTCATACGGCGTTTTTTCTTAGCGCGGCAGTATGGTAGCGCGTTTTGTCCGGTCCGCCTAGTCCTCGAGGTTCTCAGCAAGTAGCACTAACCTACCTTTCTCATCTTCCATTTAAATTACAGACTTCTGTATCACAGGCGTCGATCTGTGCAGTGAACCTGCGTAATTTCCGCGGAAGTGCGTGAATAATTGGAATATTTGACAACCGCGGAACAAGGATCTCGTGTTGGTAGCTCCACTCTATCGCACACGCAAGTTATCATTTTGGATTAAAAATTGAAGGAAACTAAAATTGCTCACAGGCACTGCTTTGATGGGTTTTGGCTGTGTGAAAGTTATTTTCAGGGTTGCAGTAAATCGTAAATTTATATGTTTGATGAGGCTTCAGAGTGCTCTAAGTGCTGGTAATTGCTGAAAGTTCGAAGTCCCCATTAAAAAGCTGGTGGAATCTAACTTCAATAGCCACCTAGGAAGAAAACAGGACAAATTTTCTGTAAATAAGCTGAGATTCTATCTACGTCAGACTAGGTTGTCAGTTTAGGTCCTCAAGTTTCCTTGTTTTCTGATTCGAGGCCCGGAGTTAGATTACCCTGGTAAAAATTGGCGATAAGAGCTGCGTTTCAAAATACCATAGGAATTCTTATAACCGGCTAAAGAAGGTTACAGAAAATCATACAGCTGGCTGTAGAATGCGGAGAAAATCATACGGCCGGGCTATACGAAGCGATAAAAAATTATGCAGCCGGGCTATAGTTCCTATCGCCGGGCTTTACACTTTATCGCCTGACTGTTGCTTTTTCGCCATCGATTATAAAAGGCTACAAGAAATTGTTTAGAAATTCGTGTGCTTTGGAAGTCATTAAGTTTGATACGGAACCACATTAATATTTACAAAGCACACATTATATTTTCCTTTAATGCATATTTTTTTTCATCAATTAAAATGAGAATAATCCATACAGGATGTGCAAACATTTCAAAATCATGAGTTGAATAACGCTGACTCCGCCAGATTAAATATTAGAGCGTAACACAAAGAGGAGCGGCGACTCACTGGCGCCTACAAACCTAACAGGGATACTTCACGCACTGCGTAATGCGTAAAGTATCCCTGTTAGGTTTGTAGGCGCCAATGCGCGTCTCGCGCTGCCTGCCTGCCGCGCCGCAGCTTGCCACGGCGCTTGAAGCAACTATTTTACACCAGAGGTATTGCACAGTATCATACGAAATTGAAGGCGCTCTAATATATTAGTAATGGCAGGTATCCATCAAAAGTACGGAGCTTTCCTCGCAAAATAAATCAAGATACTACGGCCCAAAAATAGAGCAGTATTCCAGAAACTGACTAAGTCCTAGCATCCGTAATTAGTAACGCTTAGCACACACTTTATCGCCTGGCTGTAAGTTGCTTAATCGCCATCGGCTATAAAAGGCTATAAGAAATTGTGGTGCCGGCTATAGAAGCTATTGGAAATCTTACAGCCGGCTGTAGGTCTATGGTATTTTGGAACACAGACTCTACTGCCAACTTTTACCAGGGTAACACCAATACAATTTACACCACTTCAAAATTGGCTACTTATTGAAGCAATCGGTGGTTTGACAACTAGAAAAAAGTAAAACCATATCTCTGTTATTCGGGCTAAACACTTAAAAAAGCTTATCATTAGAAGCAATACCTGCAAGAGGTCAAAAAATGGGTGGGGGGACATTGAGCGATTCCTCTCCTATTTCTCTGCGTCCTTTTCCTCCTCCACTCTGCTTGTTTATCCCTTTCAATCCTCTTTTCCTTCCTCTTTTTTTTCGTATCCTCATTCTGCAAAAAAATATACAACTTACATCAAATGCAGCCAATCCAACTCAAAAAAATTAGGAGACTTACATCGTCGTGCCCCTCACGAAAGAACCTAACTACATTCCAATGTTGCCAAATTTCTTTTCGCATATTGCATTTTTACTAGAAGAATTTCGGGAATTTCCAACTGAAGATTTCACTAATTTTTCTTCTGAGCCCATGAAAAAATCAAAAAAAATTTAAAAAAAATTGTACAGATACATGTTTGCAAAAAAATTAAATTGTTTGAGCCAATTTTGCAACCTTGAAATGGAGTTGCATTCCTTCGTCCAGGAGACGATGACATGCGAACATTTTAGAAATGAACGAGGAGACTTTACCGAAAATTTCAAGGAAATCTGTTCATCGATTTCCCTTGGAAAAAAATGTACCATGCACGGAGATCTGTAACGTCTTAATCGGAGATGTACGCAATTTTTCACTTCGTCTATCGATATAATACATTGTTTCTGTTCGCATCCTTCTGTGGCATCAGTATCTAGCCTCGCCTACGTCACGTGTGAGAAGCTAAGGAGCCTCTAACTATTCGTCGCATGTTGCCAGTAACTGCACGCACAGCTTTAGTCAACAAAGTTGCAAGTTTATTGTATCTGTCAATAGATCAGGAGCGTGATTAGCAGCTTCCGCGGTGGGGACCAGACAAACTACCTTGTTCCGTACTCGTCCCATCTCTTGTACCCCATCCAGATACGTACTTTCGATCGACTTTCTATCGCCCTGGCCGTCATCCGCGAGCACTCGCGCATTTAGATAAATCAAAGGAATACTTTCACTCCGCTTCCGTCATTAAGCCCTTGAGAAATGTCCGCAAACCCGTGATGCTTTTATAATAATCAGTTTTAGTGCGTAATAACCAGGGTGTGCCTAGAGTACCTACATATGTAGCGAGAGTATGGACAGATCGCTTCATGGAGGGCTTAGGGCCCAAAAGTGCAGCCACCCTTCTAACCAACTTCTAACGCTCAAAATTTCACTGCCAGTTTGCAGATTCCAATTCTAACCAAAATGGCTAAGAATGTACATAAATGTGGATGTGCGTTCTTCCGCAAAAATGAGTAGGTAAATTTATGCAAAAACTAAGTCAAATTCGTGCTTTATAAACGAAGGTTCGTAACGATTGTATTAGTAAATCGCTCTGGATAATTGAAATTCATAGGTTGGCTGCATTTCTGGGCCCTAACTTTATTCGCGGAGACATCGGTGAAGGCCTGATGGATTTTCGGAGTTTCACATCTGTCTATACTCTCGCTATACAGGTACTCTAGGTGTGCCGCGATCAGACTCGTGGAAATATTAGCGGCGGTTTAGCTTTATTTTAAAATACCGGAGAAAACCTTATAAACGTTCAGCTGTGGGTGATGATCATCTGGTGTGATCTTCAATTAATTCTCTTCCATCTTATTATCATGCGAGGTGGACATTTTTTCGGAGGATACGAATATGTTATGACTCGGAGTGATAAAAGTACCGCTCGATGTACAAGAAAAATATTCGATGTCTGCAGCGGCGTAGGAAGGGGGGGCCAGGGGGGCCTGCCCCCCCCCCCAGAATTGGAAATAGTATCATCTGTCACTCCCCCAGAAATTCTGGATGGTGCAAAAACACCTTCTTCAACGGTAAGTCTCTGTCGCCGTGGCCCGCGAGAGGATGCCTATAAATAGAATAACCTGTCGAATGCAATAATTTCAAAGTATTTTAACCTCAAAGTGCATAAAACTGGGTGATTTTTAGGCAGAAATTGAAGGAAGATTAGCGCCACAAGTGCCTCAAAATGCGCTTAAATGGAGTTAAAATTTCAAAAATTTTCCGAGGGAGGCCCCGCGGACCTCCCATTGGGCTGGGGGATATTCCATATCCCCCAGCCCCCCCAGCAAAATGATCCAGCTACGCCTATGATTAGTCTCTTGCAGAGGGGATAGATAGGTGCAGATAGGTGCTTTTTTTGTATGAGCCAGAACTTTTAGTTCCTTGGTGCAAAATATATAATGCATTTATAAGGCCCACATCGCAGTCGTCTGCTTAATCTTATATGACTGAAATAAATGTTAGCTCTGCCTGAAAATCTTTTGGAACCTGGCAAGTTTTAATGAACGCTTAGTTAACTGTTAGTTTGTGAACGCCAGGAGAACCTTCAAAAACTGGCTTTACTTTCCGCTTTATCGGGAGGGTAGTTTAGTTGCGTGACCCAACTGAACGCTTAGAATACCTTCAAATCTGGCGATACTTCCCGCTTTGCTGAGAGGTTAGTTTAGTTGCGTGACCCAACCGAACTCTCAGAACGCCTTCAAATCTGGCGATACTTCCCGCTTTGCCGGGAGGTTAGTTTAGTTGCGTGACCCAACCGAACGCTTAGAACGCCTTCAAATCTGGCTATACTTCTCGTTTCTCCGGGAGGTTGGTTTAGATGCGTGACCTAACTGAACACATTGTTAGTTTAATTAAAAAATTAATTGCACCAATTAAAATTTGAGAATGAAATTATTTCGATAGGATAGCCAGGAAAGTATCATTAAGACAAGGAGATTTTTTGTGTAATAAATAAAATCCCATCCGGCGTAAAGTAGCTTCTCTGACTTTGTGACACAACAGCTACGTAATTATCGAAATACAACGGTCAAAAATTGAGGAAACTGTTTTCTTCGCTGCAATGAGTCCGATTTTTCTCAATATTGAGGTATGTGATAGTATTGTTCCCGATTTTCATGATCCACGCTAATTGATTAAAATTCGACCATTGCGTCAAGTTAATCCGAATCAAAATCGTGTCATTGGCAATTGGACGTATTTCTGCCAAACGGAACTAAGTGCATCAAGACATGAGTCCTGAGACCCATAAGAATATATGCATAACAGGGCTCACGTCATAATGCACATCGTTCCGTTTGGCAGAAATACGTCCAATTGATGTGAGGATGGATACGTCCCCCGATAAATCGCCCGCATGAAAATCTGCTAATTTATAATGCAATCGGTCAATGTGACATTCGGAAGCATTAGCGTCGGTTGACGGACCGTCATGACGATGATCATCCAATCGATGACTGCTGATTGTCGAGTCGTTGACTCTGCTGTTTGAAAGAATTTGTCCACTTGCGTCAGTTTGGCGCGTGGATTAGCCGTGAAATTGAGGCTTATATTTATGCAGTGTTGCCAAAAGTACCATTCTTTCACGGTTACATTCGTATCAACGTTGCTAAAATATGGGGGAATGTCCTTCCGCATAAAAGTAACCACGATTTGTGAGGCTTTTTCTCTTGCCAGGAAACACACTACAGCGAGCCGATTATTGAAACTGATAGACAAAGCTATAGACAAAGACGACAAAAGGGATTTGGAGGGATCCTATTGGTGGAAGCGGGTGGTGGCGATGGACATAGGAGGTATAGGTAATGGACTAATCAACGGCAACCCACCGAAGGTCCGACAGTTCATTTTCTTCCTTAGTCTATAGTAACCAATCATGTCAACCAATAGGATCGCTCCATACTCCTTATGTCTTCTTTGTCTATCAGTTATCTATCAATAATCGGCCCGCTGACTACCATTATTGACTGGAGGCTGAAATACATCTTTAAATGCTAACCAATTTTTTTTCGAAAGAAATCAATTTGTATAGAAAGAGTTAGGGCATAGCGTATCTGTCTAAGAGATAGACGGAATTTTATAATTTGAGTTTGGATGCCGATTTATGGCTAATTTTGGGCGCGAGGGCGACCAAAAACGGTGAAAAATTATGACTTACCCAGGAGCAGATAGAGCGTTTCCCCCTAAGTTCTTCGAGTTACTAGACTTGTATTAAGTAACGCTCCTCCCTGTGCGAATTACATCACGCGAATGAAGTCTATCTGCAGAGGAATTGAAATCCGCGACCGACCTTCCCTTTTAATGGAACTTTGAGTGGTTTTTGCAAATGCCTCCTGTTGTAACTGCTCGCGTGCATTTTCCTTGACTTCTCTATGTTTTATGCCCTCTACACACCAACATACCATGTTAGCGGTCTTTAAGCATATTCCTTTCATGTTTTTTTTTCAAAACTCTCAATGCAGATAGACTCTTTTTGATTAAATGCGTTTGATTGATACCCTCTTACCCACTTATCAAATTAGTTTACTTGCTCCTTTAGCCTGCTGAATCATGGAACTGACTGCAGGACCTCCCCCCCCCCCNCCAAGAGCTCTTAGGTTAAAATCCGATGAAAAACCGAATGGTAGCTCCCTATAAGCTCAGTCCAACCTAGCGAAAAAGTTCAGAGCGCACAATGTAAAACATTGTTGGCAGTATACAATATCCGCCCGTCAGACTTTTTACATGGTCCGCCATGGAATTTGAAAACTGAAATTAGGACGTAATTATATTTCCACCTCATCCTCGGGGAGCATGGAAATGTTTCACGTGAACAACAAGTACTGGTGGTTATCCACTTTTGTGGTACTACCAGAATGTATTGGATAATATGGGCTTTTCCAATTGATTATGGCAAATCTCAACTCAAGTTAGGGTAGTACCGCAACAGTTGGGTCAGTAACCTAATTTATTGAGAAACTACCAAAATTAATTGGGATACCACCACAATTGATCTGGGCACCACCGTAATTAAATTTGAAATGCCCTTATCATCCGGCAATCCCTACCTCTTCTTTTTCCGCACTAAAATAAAAATCCGGCCGTAGAAGTCGTACTTACGGGCTATATAGACACGGAAAAAATTAAATTGCTGATTTAACAATTCTGTTGTTAAAAGGAGTGACTGCAATGTTTCAAAGTAGATTTTACACCAAAAGAATGCTACGTTAACATCAAAAAATGCCACTTTCACCACTCCCGTGGTTAAAATAGCTTTCCAATATTGTAAAATGTACATTTGGAACATCGCAGTCATTTTTTGAACAATTGGATTGTTAAATCAGCAATCCATTTTTTTCGGTGGACATACCGTCCACGTTTCGGGCTCGGATGCCGAAACATACGGTATGTCTATAAAGCCCGTAACTTTTTTTTTCAGTGCATGTACGGCCGGCAGAGCTCAAAATTATAGCCATACCTCGAGTATATATCGAGAGTATATCAACGGGGCGTCAATTGCGAGGAAGGAAGGAAAGAAGAGGTCATAAATTAGCAAAAGTGAACTCGGCAACGTATTGACTGATTGAGTGACCCATTGATCCTTGACGGATAGCGACTGATGAAAACCTATCTTACGGTCAATCAATAATCCAATGTCTTTTTCTTCACATTTTCGCGTCTCCTTAGTCCTCGTTTTTCGGATCCAAGCATCTTGCTTTACGTTCCATCGGCAGCGAGTCCGCAAGGTCTACCTTACGAAAAATACGCACGTCTCCGCTTGATTACGGTGACATCTGAGTAAGCAGGCATTGCGCAAGTTGATTGACCTTATTTACATGAATGAAGCTGTTCGAACAATGCGCGATATTAATTATACATACTATGAGCGAAAAATGTGTGTTGTAAGATGCCGAACTCGCTTTGTTTTCTGGATCGACGGAGAGAATCGCACTGAGATGGAATCTCTTTCCGTGAAAATCGGCGGGAATTTGACGGGAAAATGTCGTTTCGTCGAAAGAACAACCTGTTGCGTCAAGTAAAATTTTGTTCAAGACACGAGGAGTTTCAATGTCACAACGGAATTCTTTTGATTTTCAAAACTTGTAAATACTCATCGTGACTTTCAGTGTCACGATTGAAATTTAACATGACCTGGTGAGCCGCTTTCCTCGTGAAACACGTATTGCCTCTTGAAAATCAAGGATACTCTAGGATGCGAATTGAAAAATGTTTTGAGCCGAGACGAGAAAAGAGACAAACTGCCTGTTAATGCAACATATGGTTAAAATGCACATAAAATGGCTTAAGTTAGATTTCGGGAAAAGCCGAGAAATTTGAACTCGTAAGAGATCATTTTTTTCGAATTCAGCTTGTTCGAACGGACCTCTGAGGCAATCCATTTTAATCTGATCAAGAAATACTAGAATCAATTCGAGAGAAAATTTTGCAAGATTAAATTTTGAAAAAAATACAAACATTAATTCCCTTAATCAATTTTTGACGAGTTGCAGGCCAAACATGGTAAAAAAGAGCTGGTTTAGACTATACTTGCAAAGTGTTAAAGATTTTTTATAGAGGAGATCACGTAGGCAACGATAGAATGCGCCAGATCATAGGAGTCAAAAATGACATCGTATTCAACGTCATGACCAAACAGCTTGTCTGGTATGGTCATGTCGTCATGTTAACAGGATGACCGAGGAAAGGCTGCCGAAGAAGATGCTTGATTGGGTTCCTCCTGAGAGGAGACGAAAAGGACTCCCAGTGAAAGGGTGGCGGCAGAAGGTTTAGAGGGAATGAGGAAATACCAACTCCCTATAGGGCTCTAGGTGGATTGGTGACCTCGGCGGCTGGGAGTCGCAGAGCGTCGAAAAGCGCTATGAAAGCGGTTTTTATGTATGTACGTAAATACTTTTTCGCATAAATATGAAAGCCGACTTTGACGCTAAAAATAACACTGCATGAATTGAAGCGCTGGGTGCATAGAAAGAGCATTTCTTAGTCGCAGTGTCTCAGGATTTCCGTTGACGTTTCATCCATTATAATTAAAGCAAACGTACGGAATCCGTTAAAACTTTTACGAAATTTTTTCAATGATTTTACGATGCTAAAAACTTTAAATTTTTGAAAATTCGCCCAACAGTTTCCTCTTCAAAATGTTAATTAGCAGTAAAGACTCTGAAACACTGCAACCAAGAAATGCCCTTTTTCCACCCAACGCCTCAATTATTTGTTGATAACTACCCAGGATTTTCGCAAACAAAGTCTCTTTATTGACGATTTGCGCGGATTAAATCCAGAGGCCGTTAGCGTTACGCCGTTTGTGCCTGAAAGGCCTCATTATACGAACACGGGTCCAGCGAAGGGTGCTTTTCCGCGGAGACAATAGCCGGAGTTTATAATTAAAAACGTCGGATATCGGGTATCGATGTGTGGTGTGGGCGCTGCTGGGCCGAGTGGGGGCGGGAGGCGGTGCATATCCGAATTTGCTGCGCTTGGCGGCTCATTAAACCATAAATCGGACTTGTGAATTGAACTTCAAGGCCTGCGCCTCCGGGCCGCGGCCGGCTCCGCGGGCTCCTTGCCGCCTTGCGTAAGTGGTTCCGGTAGAATCGGGCTCTGACCCGAACAAATGACAAACTCACACACTCCCAGCCCGAGTCCGAGTCGTTGGCGGTCACCACAAATATCAAATATCCCGGTTTCATATTCGACTCCCGAGTGGACCCGCTTTCCCGGATTTTTTTTTTCGTTTTTTCGTTTTTCTATCCATGCGTTGAAGTCTTTTCCAAAAGTATTTTTTGAAGTCTTTTTGGAGTAGATTTCAGCAAATTGGACATACTTACGCCGAAGGAACTATGCACAAATGGACCCGAGTGGACCCGCTTTCCCGGTTTTTTTTTTCGTTTTTTCGTTTTTCTATCCATGCGTTGAAGTCTTTTCCAATAGTATTTTTTGAAGTCTTTTTGGAGTAGAGTTCTGCAAATTGTACATACTTACGCTGAAGGAACTATGCACAAATGGATTAAATGCAAAACTGTCATATTCGACATCGAGTGGACCCACTCTCCTTTTTTTCGGTTTTTCTATCCATGCGTTGAAGTCTTTTTTGAAGTCTCTTTGGAGTGGAGTTCAGCAAATTGGACATATACATATGCCAAGGGAACTATGTACAAATTGATTAAATGCAAAACTGTCATATTCGACATCGAGAGGACCCACTCTCCTTTTTTTCGGTTTTTCTATCCATGCGTTGAAGTCTTTTTCAACGGATGGAATAGAGCTCAGCAAATAATTGGACGTAGTTATGCTGAGGGTATACTGTATAAATGAATCAAATGAAAAACTGTCATATTGAACTCCGAGACAAAACATTTGTCATGACCGTTATTTATGAAAATTCAGTTTTTACTGAGGTATCAGCCATTGGTTTTTTGAGTACGGATTTGTCCATACGAGCGAGTAACTCTAGAGCGAGTAACTTTGCCCACACCCAACTCTCCTCAATTGTTAATCCTCAAATTACGCGCTCGTATGGAGAAATCCATACCCAAAAGACCAATGGCTGATACCTCAGTAAAAACTGCATTTTTCGAACTCCGGGTGGACCAATTTTCGTTTTTGTTTTTCCTATTTATTGTGCATTGAGGTCTTTTTCGAAGGATGGAACGGATGCAAATTCGACGTACTTATTCTAAGGGAACTATGCACAGATGAATTAAATAAAATACCGTCATATATTCGACTCCGAAGGACCAGTTTTCTTGGTTTTTCTTCCTATCCTTGCGTTGAAGTCTTTTTCGACGGATGAGATGAGGTTCAGTAAACATGACGTACACATGCTGAGGGAACTATGCACAAATGAATTAAATAAAAACAAACTGTCTCGCCTAAATTGCAAAGAAAACGTAAATGTTTAATCGAAACTAAAATTCGTCGCTTTAAAATAATCTGAACAAATATACGAGTGTTTTGAAAAACGCAGGATTCATTCGAAGAAACTTTCCGCTCAAACGCAACTGACTTCATTTCTCAGAACTTCAGTTTGCTTTTACTGTTCCAAACTTCCAATGCAGATAACCGCATGTTCAGTGCCATTCAAATATTCCTGAGGGGGGAGGGGTGCACTGGTAAAAAAAACCTCTTGGACCAATGCCGCGGTGCATTGACTCAAGAGTGCAGTTTCTTGTCGCCGGATTTAAGAGTCTTGAACTCTTGTTTCAAGCGGATTTTGCATTGATTCAATTCAAAATCCGCTTGAAACAAGAGCCCAGACTCTTAAATCCGGCGACAAGAAACTGCACTCTTGAACCAAGAGGTTTTTTTTACCAGTGCAGGGGGATTTTTCACCAGAATTTTTCACCGAAGAAACTCTGAACACCGAACAGAGACGCTCATTTTAACTTGAACATTTTCGAACGCCGCTTTCATCCCGCAACAATGGAGCAGATAAAAGCGGATTAAGGGAACCGAAAGAGAGAATGCACTCGTAGTGCACATGGGAGAACAATTATACACGATGCTACAATACGCATACTCATGAACGACGCCCGGTGACCAGTTAAATTTAAAACTGGGTTATCGGGTCGGCGCGAGATGTGTGTTGGTGAATCCTTACGCACGAGTAGATGATAGGTCGGCTGGGTACATGGCAAAGAGTAAAAGTAAATACCTGTTTGCCGACTGCTTTCGCCTTCGGTTCTAGTCCGTGATTTTTTTCATTGATTCTATCCACAGCTTGTTGCCAGAATTAGACCACAGTTACTGCCGTGCCAAGGAAAAACGCCGTACACTGGGAAAAAAAGAATCTTAAATTTGCCGCCAAGAAGTATTTCTTCTTAAATCAAGAATTTTTCTGGTTAATATATGCTACTTTCTTGCTTAACCCAAGCATTATTTTTCTTGTATTAAGAAATTGTCAGCTTAAAGCAAGAAAAAAAAATTTCTTGGCGGCAAATTCAAGAATCATCATGTTTGATCCAAGCTACTTTTTTTTCAGTGTACGAGCCTTTAGGCGTTGCCAAATTTCCTTTAATAAATCATGCATTTTTGGAAAAATTTTAAATATTTTTCTTCCAATTTTTCAGATAATTTTGTTTGCAATTCTGCCTAAAGTTCTTAAAAATTCACCGGAAAAAAATCATGACTTTCCATAAAAATAAACATTTTATCGAGTGAAATTTGGCAACCTTCGAACGTTCATACGGGCGTTTTTCCTTTGCGCGGTAGCACAGGACCAGCTCTACATTTTTGGAAGGGTTCCTTGGAAGATGGCAACACTGGCCTTCGCTCATTGAAATGCATGTAAAGTAAACGGTATCTAAGAAAAACTACCTTACGCAGAATCGATTCTTTGTAATGGATTTAAATGGAAGAAATACAGCAATGGAGAGGCGTGAATGTTCGATTATAGATATTTTCCCATTCGAAGCTATGGTCAAGAATCGATTATTAAGGTGTTCGTTGCGAACACCCTGTATCCTTCTCCGTAGGTTTAAATGGCAGATCAATCGATATGTCACAAAGCACGCCACGGCACTGATATACACTGGTGTCAACTCGTGAGAATCGTCATCGTCCATTCTGCTGTTTGAGACAAAGCAACAACCAAAAGATTTCTCCTTTCAAAAATGTGCACTATATTCCCAGAGAAAATTAATAGCCTAAGTCGAAATTTAAGTGCCTCTGGCAGTTATTTGACGACACCTCGTAATTTTTCGGCTTAGAACGTATAGATTATAACATTTACTGTTCATTTTACTATTTAGATTACCGTGTAACAAAATTTATCTATTTGGCCAGGGCCGGATTCACCTACTTGCCGCCCCCATCTCATTCGTTTTGAAACTCAATAAAAACCATCAAGGGAGCGTGCCAGCNGGGGGGGGGGGGGGAGTGCATAAGACGCATTTACTCGTGTTGAACACATTTTTTGGGAAAACCCTGTCAACACTACTAGCATGAGTTCACAGAAATTTGCGCGAAAGTTAAGTTTCGTAAACCTATCTCTGTGTGGACAAGGCCTTCCATTCTTAAGAAATGAACGAAAAAATTATGAAAGAACAAACATAAATGTGGTTCAATGATTTTAACTTCCGCCGCCGCGCCACGCCGCGCAGACCGCACCGTGTTTGGCGCAATGCGTGAAGTATTCCTACAGTCTTGTAGGCGCTATGCATTTCACGCCGACCGCTGCTGAACGCACTGTGTTGGACGCAATGCGTGAAGTATTCACGCAGTCTTGTAGGCGCCATGCGTTTCACGCTGCTCGCACTGTGTTTGGCGCAATGCGTGAAGTATTCATGCATTCTTGTAGGCGCCAATATGTGTTACATGCCGATCGCAGCGCCGAGGGCTTCTCCTTTTCATCTCAAGTCCTCGTCATCATTTCCCTCTAAGTTCCGCCGTTCCAGGCCAAATTGCGTGTTTGGTTTCTCTCTTAACTCGACTAATTAAAGGTGCTGTCTCTTGTATCACTCAGAGACGATAAAATTAGAAATTACTATACTCTCAGGAAAAGAGAGATTTTTCGCCTTTTCTCGTTTGTAAATTTTTTTCTGAAGCAGATTTTTTTCTTGACACCTACATTTGAAAAAATTACAACATTTGCCGCCCCTAAATTTGCCGCCATGGGCCGCGGCCCATGTGGCCACCCCCTTAATCCGGCCCTGTATTTGGCAATGGATCATATCGACGGTGAAACTACCAAACCACGTATCTCGTTTGCGGTGTTTAAAAATCTACGCCCGCATTTTATTTTTTTGACGTAGACCAAATCAATATCATTCCTTGAAATTTTCACAGAATTTTCTCCGCACGAAGAGGAAAAATCACAGAAATTTTCAAGACTGGACGTTAAGTAGTTTTTCATTTAAAAAATAAAGTATGACAGGAAGTCTGCGACGTCGCAAACCGAGATACGTGGTTTGGTAGTTTCACCGTCGATATTTAACTAAAATTGAAGCGCTGGGTAAAAAAATGGCATATCTTGGTTTCGATGTCTCAGAATCTTTTCTAACGTGACATCCATTGTAATTAAAGCAAATGAATGGAATTCGTTTAAACTTTTACTAAATTTTCATTACCATTTTAAAATGCTGCAAACGAATATTTTCAGAAAATTCACCGAATAGTTTCCTCTCTAAAATATAAATTAGTAGTGGAGATTTTGAGATACCGCAACCAGGAAATGCCCTTTCTGCACCCAACGCCTCAATTAGGCTAGGTGGATCGTGCGTCGCCGATTTTGTGGCGGTTCTTGGAAAACCAAGCAACATAACACCTCAAAACTTTTTGTGAAATTTCTACTTATGGATAATGAAAAATAGCACATAAAATTTCACGGCAAAATAATGCTTAGTTTTCGTGTAAAACTTTAAGGAACGAAAGGTCATTATTAGACGACTAAAGTTGTCATGCTGATTCTGGTTGATGACTTTTTTCAAAATGCAATTTCTCAAATCCTGGTTCGATGCTTTCACTAGACTCTGCTAAAAATCCTTTCACAAAACGCCTCAAACCCGACAAATTAATATCTGCCAGCCTCTTTCCGTTCTTCTGTTTCAGATACCCACTGCAACTTTGCTGACACTGGTTCTAGTCGCTCCAGAGATCTCCGGTCAAATGTTCCCATTCTCGAACCTATGGCACTACTTCAACGGTAACACGAAGCTCACTGGGGGCGGCGGGGGAGGGGGAGGAGGGGGCGCCTCGACGGGGGGTGGGTTCCGGGGTATTTTGGGCGGCCATAAAACCAACGACAACAGCACGAGCCACCGACCCTCGTCGAAGAACACATCTGAGAGCGCGAGATCCACCACCGAGTCAACTACGCTTCCCTCGACCAGTCCAATCGCCACCGTGGCCATCTTACCAACCCTCCCAGTCACCGACTTCGTCGACACGACGCATAGAAGAGACACGCTCTTCACCTTCTTCCCGACGGAGCGAGTGACGAGGCCTTCCCTAGTCCAAGATCATTTCGCGGTGACGGATGAAAGCCCCGAGCATCGATACCAGTTTCCCGCCGAGAAGCGCCACGACTACGAGCCGGAGAAAAGTCCATCGAGTGATTACAACGCCTACGTCGATGCCGACGAAGACTACCCCGCGGAGACACCACCCCCGAACGGCGGCGGCTTCACGCGGCGCAGCTACCAGACGCGAGAGCCCAACGCCGAAGACGGCTCCACGGAGGTGTACACCACCCCCGGACACGTGACCCGCGCGTCCTTCGGGGATGAGCCCGCCAGGTATACCAAAGCACCGTTCGGCGATGAGCAGCCTAATACAAGAGCGCCCCACGGAGATAGGCGGCATCAACGCACGAGGGCGCCGTTCGGTGATAGGAATCTGAAACGAACTAGGGCGCCTTTCGGAACGCGCCCACCGTATGAGGATGAGAACATACCACGCACGAGAGGCCCGCCCGATGGAGAGTACACGAGGGCGCCGTTTGGCGAGGAGCATACGAGGGCGCCTTTGGATGATGTGCCGTTCTTCCAGACGAGAGCGCCCTTCGACCGAGCTCCAAATACAAGGGCGCCTTTCGATCGTGCTCCGAATACGAGAGCGCCTTTTGAAGATGACTCCATTTTTAATACCAGAGCGCCCTATGACGATGAGCAAGGTCACAACACGCGGGCGCCTTTTGATGACGAGGGCTTCCACCATACAGAGGCGCCTTTCAACGATGAGCCAGTCCACAACACGAGGGCTCCTTTCGGTAAAAGACCCGTCGAGAATACCAGGGCGCCTTTTGACGATGGACCTCTCCAAAACACGAGGGCGCCTTTCGGTAAAAGGCCCGTTGAAAGCACGAGGGCGCCTTTCGACGATGGACCCCCTCAAAACACGAGGGCGCCTTTCGGGGACAGGCGTGCGGAGAACACGAAGGCGCCCTTCGATTACGCGTGGGAGATCGACCCCGTCCCAGTGGAGGAGATTCCAACCGGGCGAAGGAAACCAAAACCGACCCGGAACCAAAGCCAAAAGCAGAAACCAAAGAAGCAGAAAGACAAGTCCGAGGAGGACAGTGAAGAAGAGATCAGCGATGAGATTTTCGAGCCCTTCAAAAAATCTCAAAAACAAAAAGTGCCCCAAAGAGATAGGCCAAACCCGAAGCAAAAACCGACGGGGGTCCCGAAGTCGAACTCAAAATCGGATTTCGGGGTCTTCGAGCAGCCGCTTTATCTGAGCCCTTACTCTCAACCGCAGAATCCTTTCCAAGTGACGAACGGTCCGCCGAATGAAGGCTATATGCAGATCAAATATGTGAATCCTATATCAACCCCGAACCCTTTTACCTCGACCGCGTACAGCCTCGTGCCCTTCACTCAGGCGCAGGATTTTACACCTGTGAACCCATTCGACGCCACAACGAAGCGCCTCCCCGCCTATGACGCCACGACACCGTTCAAGCTGGACTGGAATTACTTCAACACTCCGGTTCCAGCGAAGCCTCTGGGCGTGTATGATCCCCATCAGTCCTACACTCAACAGCCTTTCCAAGTTCCTGTCCCGCAGAGTAACCCCTCTTTCGGCCACCATCATCCCTTAAACCCTCCGAATT
Organism: Bemisia tabaci; assembly: GCF_001854935.1. Lineage (NCBI taxonomy): Eukaryota > Metazoa > Arthropoda > Insecta > Hemiptera > Aleyrodidae > Bemisia > Bemisia tabaci. The sequence goes on from NW_017552810.1 coordinate 75,255, forward strand.
CCAACGTCGAGTCGATTTACCAGCCAGAGAACCCGCCCTTCCCGTCCCCCACCNCACCCCCATCGCGAGTCCTAGCTACGATCCGCCCTCTTTACTCCACCCCCGCACCCCCCGTCGCATTGACCACAACTACCCCTCCCCATGCCGACTACCCCGTTACCCATGTCATCAAGTACAGTAAAGAGTCCCCATTCCACTTCCCGTTCCTCGATGCAGAGGAACCGATTATCGAATCCCTTCCTGCGATATCCTTCGCGCTGAACGAGCATAAAAGGGCGCAGCATTTGGAGAAGGATGACGTGGTAGATTATTTGACCCCTCCGAGACTGGAATTGCCTCCGCCGAAGTCCCCGAAGTCCAAACAGAAGAAGAAGAAACTACCATCGCGAAGGAATAAGAATTATAAATCATTGAACGACCCGGAGGGTAGAAATGTTGCAGAGAAAGTAAGGACTCCACCTCAGTTCGGGGACTATGGAGGGGAGAATTTGGATGCAATTGTGCCGTTAGCATGGGGGCAGGACCCCCCAAACGAGGAGGAAGAAGAAGAGGGAGGACGATCCGAGGAAAAAGCCAACGATGAAAGAGGATCGAACGAGGAGTATGATGACTGCGGAGAGAACTGCGATTACAACGAAGCTGAGGACGGAGGGGATGAAGGAAACGGTGAAGGAGAAGAAGAAGAGGAGGGGGATGGAGAGGAAGAAGAAAAGGAGGAGAAACCAAAGAAGGGCTTAAAGAAAGGTGGGGGAAAATCTAAGCCCGAATTCGATTTTTCAAAGTTCTTCCCGCGAGGGAAGAAAGAGGAGGAAGGGGAGGAAGAAGGTGACGGCGAGGAGGAGGAGATCGAAGAGACGGTGAAGAATCAGAAGTACCACAACCCGGACGAACATAAAAAAGATTCGCACAAAGATTACAGCTCGGAGAAGGGAAGTAATAGGAATTCAGGCAAAAATCATAAGAACTCGCACAAAGATTACAGCTCGGAGAGAGAGTATAGGAATTCGGAGAAGGATCACAAAAGTTCTGAAAAAAATGAAAGTTTCGAGAAGGACCTCAAATCGCCGATCAAGAAAACTTTCGCCGACTCGGACTCCCGGGAGAATTTCATTCATAACGATTCAGAGAAGCGGGCTCAGCTGCGGACGAGACGGCCGGATTCGAGAGGGAATATTTTAGGGGCGACCAGTCCGCGAGGGGAGGTCGCGGGGAGTTCCAATTCGCGGGGGGACTTCTCTGCGGGGGCGAGCCAGGGCAGTCAACGATCGTCGACGGAGGCCGAGAAGAACGGGTCCGTGACGGACACGCGAGTGAAGAAGAGCAATTCAAAGGCCGAACTAGATAATCAAAAGCAAGACTTCTCGCCAGTGCCAAAATTCGCCGATAAGGTAAGTTTTTTATTTTATTTGTCTTTCTGAGGGCTTGGAGGACAAGACGCATAAGTGAAGATTTTTTCATTTCGAGTAATACTGTTTGAAGTTTCGAAATTACATGGATCCTTATGGCGGAAAGAAAGTTCAAACAGACTTTTCGATGCTTAAAAATCGGAATTTAGAAGCGAATTTTTCACAGAATATGCATTAAGACTAGTTTGACTTGAAATCATTAATATCTCAATTTTTTCAAAAACTGCACACGTGCGCCTTGTCCTCCAAGTCCCTCGTTTGTACCATTTTTTTTGGTTTATTTTTTGAGATGGGTGAAAAATAGCGTAACTGCGGTTATGGCGCTTTTTCTTAACGACCATTTTTTGCGAAGGGAAGAGATTCCAGCCGAATTTTGGGGACATTTGAGGGTGGGGCGCAAGGGTCGCGTCGGCCGCATGATCGATTACACATAGATTCTGACAGGGCCGAATTGAGAATGGCGCATATGAGAAGCGGCTATCCGCTGTATCAAGTACCACACAGCCAGGACCATAAAATATGTAGAAAAAGTGGAAAAATGAGGAGAAAAATGCAAGGGAAAATGAAGAGTTACAAAAGTAATGATGAGGTATTGAATTTATGGAGGAGCACGAATAGCAAGATATTCGGAAACTTAGATATCCCGCTGTATCCTTAGAATGAACTACGATGTGTGATTCTATCCACTTGAATTTCGCCTTCAATCTCAGCGCATAGGCAACCAATCAACCTGAGAGTTATCCGTTCAAAAATTTGTCAAGTTGTGACTACTAGATTTTCGCGTAAATCGCTGTGCCCCAGCTCCTGTGGCGCGGCGTGAGTGTTCGATTATCGCTATTTCCCCATTTGAAGCTATGATAAAGAATCGATTAGGTGTTCGTTGTGAACACCCTGCCTTTCGATCCTTTTCCATGGGTTTAAATGACAGCTCAATCGATACATCACAAAGCATGCCACACCACTGCCGAGCCCGGCATTTGACACTAGCGTTAAACCATGCATCCTCAACACGCACGATCCGAAAAACCGCTGCAATCCGCGCCACGTGCCGTGCAGCAGAATTAAATTAGTTTTTTGAGCGCATTTTTCTCCAACTCTTCGTACCAGAGTGGTCAGTTTCGTGGCTGCTCAACGTAGCACTGCGTTTCTTGATCATGCTGTCTTGTCAGATTGCCGAACGGAGCAGTTCTCAGCTCCCTTAATAGAACGTATTTAAAACAAAACCAGCAATTTCTATTCTGAATTGAGCACTGAGATCCATAAGAATACACGCATGACAGGGCGTATATCACAATGGATATAGTTCCTTGTGATTTAAATACGTCCCATTAGGAATGGGCCCGTTGATCAAAAATCCCAGAAATGCTCGGTTAAAAACACGCAGTTGTCTAGGTAAATTTTAAGAACCATTAGCTAAAACATTCGAATATTGCAATGCAATTTTTTTTTTTTTTTTTGCAATTGCAATGCAATTTTGCGATTGATCCTCTTCGGTTTTGACTCCTTCAAATCAAAGACCAAAGTGCGAGACCACGTATCTCCGTGTGTGACGTTGCAGACGTCCTGTCATACTTTAGTTTTTCTTTGGAAAACTTTTCAACGTATTTTCTTGAAAACTTCCTTGATTTGTCTTCGTTGTCGGCAGAATATTTTGTATTCATTTCAAACTAAAGAGTTGACTTGTTTCTCTCCAAAAAAATGAACTAGGAGCAGAAATTTTGTGACACAGCAATGAAGATTCGTGCTTTCTTCAGCCACACTGAAAAAAAAAACACATTGGATCTAGAGTCCAGACTCTTGAAAACATTGACGAGAAAAAAGGACTCTTGATTCAATCGGATTTAAGCTTAAATCAAAAGGAAATCCGCTCAAATTAAGAGGCTTGGTTCATGATTTAAACTTAAATCTGATTGAATCGAGAGTATTTTTTCTTGTCGATGTTTTTAAGAGTCTGGACTCTAGATCCAATGTGTTTTTTTTCCAGTGCATCGAAATGCAACTTGATTCTCAAGCAAGACATTCTTTAGACTAAAATCCAAAAAGTAACAGATGAGCTACAAATAAATGTGATTTTCTAAAATTTTTAATCTCTTTAATAAACGGATATTCAGCAGCCAACGTTTCAAAATTCTATCCCTCTTAAAATTTCGACAACATTTCAGCCGCGTGGTTCGAAAACAATGCATTCCTCGTACGCACACTCCAACGACTTGAGCTGCCCCACGTCTGCGTAACGCTATCGATAGTCATAAACAATAAAATCATGATCACTGATTTTTCACCGGACCACTACTGCCCGCGAGTACGGTTTCCCAACGACTCTGCGACATGACACCATTTTCGTAAAAATAGATACTGTTTATGAACTATCAACAAAAGGAGGACTTTTTGCGCCACGCAGCGTCGTAAATCAATCGCTGTTTCGTCTGATGAAGTCTCCAGTCAGTGAGGCATGAGAGAGTTATGTAGCACTGTGATTTTTTAAAATGGAAATTTATATTTGTCGATAGTAAAAATACAAAATGCACATATTTCACGGAAGCGTCCCACGTGACCAGTTTTGGAGGCCAAAATCAGTGAATATTTGTGATCCAGTTATATTTAAAAAAAATTATAAAGAAAGCATCAGTCTAATGATAAGAATCTGAAGATACAATTTGTAGTGCCCGGATGGAGGAACGTAACTGCATTCCAAGGTTGCAAAATTGACGCGAGCAATTCAATTTTTCACGAAAATGAACCTGTGCAATTTTTGTTCCAAATTTGACTAATTTTTGCATGAGATCAGAAGATAACTCGGCGAAATCTTCAGTAAAAAATACTCATTATTTTCATGGTAAAAATACAATCTTCGAAGGGAAATTTGGCAATGATTACATGTGGTCACGTTCTTTTTCCCAGGAATTGACGAATTACGAGGGAGAATAATTCACTGTTAATTACAGCAAATAAACTTTTTTTTGTTTAGGGGGCTGTCCATAAATTACGTAACTTACTTTTCCGGCATTTTTGATTCCCTCCCCCTCTTCAAATGCTTTTGTGAAGTTAGACTTTTTCACACGTAAAAACAAAATGGCGAAGATTTTTCCTCGACCCCCTCCCCCCTAAAGCGTTACGTAATTTATGGACGGCCCCTAATTTCAGAATGGACAACTAGGCAAGGTACGAATCTCAGCATTCTGATACATATATCTTTATCAAAATTGCACGTAAAACACGATACGCACAACGAAAATTACCAAAATCAACTCCTGACGAAGATATTTAATGATTTTTGATGCGTGAATTCAAACCACCCGCTCATGAAAACTCAATGCTCTACGTGATTCACATCGCGCGCTAAATGTTTATCATGACAGTCTCTGCGATGTAAAAATCCTCAACTTCAATCTTGACTATTTGGCTCAGCTATAGCAAATTACTAATAGTTTGAACAACACATGGTGGAAAATGAACATTGCTCGATTGAGAAGCTTGCTGAAACCGTTGTAGTGGGCGATTTGACTCACGTAGAGCTTTGAGTTTCTTGTGAGCGGGCAGTTCAAATTCCTCGTAACCAATGTGAAATAAAAACGTTAATATCTTCGTTAGGAGTTGATTTCGGTAATTTTCGTAGTGTGAATCGGGTTCTACGTGAAATTCTGGTTAAGAAAATGTATCAGAATGCTTAAATTCGTACCTTGTCTAGTGGTCCATTGTCAAAAAAATCCTGTAAAAAAACCGTTAAACGTGTATCTACCTAGTTTTATGTAGTGAATTTCTGTTGACAATTTGCATTTTAGCATGTGTCATGACAGGCATTTGTGTCAATGTGTCATTGCCCACGTGAACCTAATGACCTTTTTTTTTGTGCGTGCAGAGCGACTTCGACTCCGGTTATTCCGACGATGAGGACTCAGATGGAGAAGGTGAGGGAGGAGGTGAAGACACTGGCCACACGGGGAACGAGAAGGAGGAAGGAGGGGACAGGGTCGAGTTCCAGATGCACGGACAGTCGGGTCCAGACTCCTACAAATTCGGATTCGATACCGGCAAAGGGTGAGATTCCGTAGAGTATAATAGCTTATATCATCACCTTCCGACCGAAGTATCACAAGCGCCATGCGACGTTTTTTCCGCCGCTATTTTATTTTTTTACCAGTAGCCATGGTCACATTAACAATGGCCAGAATAAATTCACTGCTAGAAATGGATATAAAAAAACTAGTAGCTTTATCTACTTTAAGCCAAATTAGAATTATATTTATCTCTATCTCCACAAATTTATATTCATTGGCTTTTTTTCATATAATTATACATGCAACTTTTAAAGCCCTTATTTTTCTATGTAGAAGGACTTACATTTCTACTAGGAATACACAAGATCTACGAAAAATATATTCAACCAGAATTAATCTTTTAGTGACAAATGTCGCTTTTAATGTAGCAAGCATGGTTCTTTGTGCTCTGCCCTTTATATCAAGATTTGATTCAAAAGAAATCATTATAGAAATGATTATAATTACCCCATTAAACAAAGTTCTCACTTTAACGAAGCTCTCGAAGCTCTCCGTTCAACGAAGCTGTCGGAAAATTTCACTGAATTTTATCGGTAGCACTCAAAAAAGTCAGTGAAATTTTCGGACAGCTTTGTTGAACAATTTCTCTGCAAAAAAATTAAATGGCAACGAAAATTTTTAAATGCCGTATTGCGCTTATGATCTTTTGACCGAAAGGTGACGATATGTCACGATTCACGAGACAAGGGGGATCTCATAGTCTTACAGATATTCAACATTGCGGTATACTACTACTCAAAGAATTCAATGGAATAACGTCTCTTGGATCCAGAGTCTAGACTCTTAAACAATTGGACGAGAAAAAATCCTCTTCATCGATCGTGTTTTGGCTTAAATCGAGAGGTAAGCCTCTTACTCTAAGCGGATTTCCTTTCGATTCCACCATTCGGTCGGAAGTCGCATTTCGGCAAAAAAAAGAGATGTTTCATTGAGTTTTGAATTGAAATATAGAGCCGTTAATTTTCTTGCTGCTTTTTCGAACCGTTCGTTTAAGTCTCTGACCCAATGATTTTAGTTTAAGTGCGGGTCGAATTTAATAGAAACGCACCAAGTCGCATTTCTAAAAAAAAAATGAGTAAGGAGTGGATTTGAATTAAACGAAAGCCGTAAATTTACTCGCTATTTTTTTCTGACCGCTCGTTTAAGTCTCTAGCTCAATGGCTCGGATTGAGTGTGAACGCGAGTTTAATGGGAACGCACTAAGTCTCATTTCGAAAAAAAAAGTGAGTTGTTAGTAGTTGTGAATTCAACTAGCCGTAAACTTTCTTCCATCAAAAATTCAAAACCGAAAAAAAAAAAAATACTTTGAACGTGGGAATAATCGTTTAAAGTTGTCTTTAGTATTGATCTTTATGAAGAAATAAAACTTCGAATCTAGTTTCTTTGGTTCAGATTTGATGTGACTTGATGTGTTTCTGTCACACTCGATCCAACCGCTACCCTTGTTCGGATAGTTTACTGGACCTTTTAGGACACCTAGCGACTCTGAAAGACGAGTATTTCCCCAGCGCGAGGGTATAGAAACTGAAAGCGCCTTCAACTGATGGCATCTGCAACACGGACTGTCTCAGAGCTCGAATAGTTGTATCTCCGGATTTGACCTAAGGACCGAGGCTCTCCTCTGAAAATACGATGGGTATATTTTAAAATCACACATGATGAGCAGGAAATGGATGTTTCCACTTGAAATTTTGAGCGCACATACTAATGAGTGAGAAAATCTTGGAAATTTTTATAGTACACTAGATGTAACGATTTTTGTGAGGAGTGAATAAAGGAATCTCCAAAATTTCAGAAAGTCGCAGTTAAATGTCGCAGAAAGGAACCAAGCCATATGGGGCCAAATTTAGTTGGGCAACTTAATTTTTTGGAAGAGATTATTTGTGCCAATCCCTTTGAAAAGTTTTAGGAATTTACTTCGAACTTTGAGGAAAATTCGCTGAATATTCGCTGAAATTTGCGCGAAAATCCAAACAACGGTTTTCATTTAAAAAATCAAATTTCCCGATTAAATTGTGCAGTTGCTGATGTGACTAGCTATCCTTTCGGCTTAAAGCGGTCCAACTGTCCTCAAAAATAATTTTTTTCCGAGAGGCGACAATTCAGCTACATTCTGATGTTCATGCTGCGATTTTTTTAACACGGTAAAGCTGTTGTGAACGTCAAAAAAGGGATCAATAGCAAACTCCAATGCAACTTATCAACCTTATTGCACACTGGAAAAAAACACATTGGATCTAGAGTCCAGACTCTTGAAAACATTGACAAGAAAAAATACTCTTGATTCAATCAGATTTTTGCTTAGATCAAAAGGAAATCCGCTCAAATTAAGAGGCTTGGTTCTTGATTTAGGCTAAAATCCGGTTGAATCAAAAGTATTTTTTCTTGTCGATGTTTTTAAGAGTCAGGACTCTAGATTCAATGTGTTTTTTTTCCAGTGCAAAGTACGCGACAATAACTGCAATAAAAGTTTGCGATGTTTTAAGAAACGCAGCGGAAACACTCGTCCCGTTCGATCAACATTTTCTGTTGAACGAAGAGTGGTCAACCGCACTGAGACGGTCATCTTGCGGTTAAAAAAACAACGTGCCTTACCATTGAAATAGTGCGAGGAGCAAGGAGCGAGGGGAGGTTGAGGGGACTAAGCGGGGGGAAGGGGGGGGGCTCGGCTCCAACTCAGCGCCGCTTGGTCAGACAGCTCTGTTTACACTGTTTATTTAATTTACATACCGCGGTTACGTCTTCGATTGTCTTACAATTAATCGGTGCGGTGCGGCGCTAGTGAAGACCTGCCAACAGTTCGAAAAGTGAAATTGGACTGAGCGTTGAAGAAAGAAAACTCCTCGGAAACTAATCAACCGTGACACGATGCAAACGAGAATAATTCGCTGAGCTTCTGTTCGCCGCCGCTTCAAATGGTGCCCTTCTGTGGCTTCTCGCCGATTTTGGAGAATTTTTTTTTTTCTCTTTTTGAAAAAATTCAGACCGAGTTTATCAGAACGGAACCAACCCACATTTTCGAGAAAATAGAGTTTTGAATGTTTTTGAGTTCCACATGCCGTATATTCTCTCCTGCCAAAAACTTAATGTAAAAAAAAAGAAATTAGTTTGTGGAGAGAGGGGTTGAAGTTTATTTTCTACAATGAGCCGAATGCAATAATAAAATTTCAAACCTATTTTTCTCAGTTTTTACTCAATGTGGGTTAGTTCCATTCTGAGAAACTCGGTCCAGCTGTGCACCTCATTTTCCGAAAAATACAGTGAAACAATAACCTTGATAACCTCAGTCCGAAAGGGAAAATTTTTTTGTGCAGACATTTCTGTCGAGTTAAGTCGGAAAATCAAATTGGATATTTCTACGGAAAACTTATTCTAGCGCGCCACATTATTTTCTTTCATCAATTAAAATGAGAATAATCCATACAGAGTGCGCAAACCTTTCTAAGTCATGAGTTGAAAAACGCTGACTCCTTGAGATTAAACATTGGAGCCTAACACAAAGCGGAGCGGCGGCGCACTGGCGCCTACAAACCTAACAGGGATACTTCACGCATTGCGCAATGCGTGAAGTATCCCTGTTTGGTTTGTAGGCGCCAATGCGCGTTTCGCGCTGGCTGCCCGCCCTCCGCGCCGCACCGCAGCGTACCACGGCGCTTGAAGCAACTATTTCACATCAGAGGTATTGCACAGTATCATACGAAACTGAAGGCGCTCTAATATATTAGGAATGGCAGGCATCCATCAAAAGTACGGAGCTTTCCTCGCAAAATAAATCAAGATACTACGGTCCAAAAACTCACTAAGTCCTAGCATCCGTAATTAGTAACGTTTAGCATACACTATATCGCCAGGCTGTTGCTTAATCGCCATCGGCTATAAGAGGCTATTAGAAATTGTGTTGCCGGCTATAGAAGCTATTGGAAATCTTACAGCCGGCTGCAGGTCAATGGTATTTAGGAACACAGATTCTACTGCTAATTTTTACCAGGGTTTAAGTATATGTATGGACCATGGTCCCTTTTACAGTGGACATTACATTTCGCCGGTGAAACTCTTATACCACGTATCTCGTTTGTGGTGTTTGAAAATTTTCGCTCCTGCTTTGTTTCTTTAAAGGAAAAGAAGTCAACATCATTCCTTGGGGTTGTTTCAGAATTTGTCTCGCACAGAGAAGAATACTCACGGAGGCTTTTAAGCATTGCCGTCGAGCAGTTTCCCATTTTAAAAAAAAATAAAGTATGATAAGGAGTCTAGCACATTGCACACCGAGATGAATGGTTTGGGAGTTCCATCGTCAATTTTCGAGTTGAGTTAAGAAAAAAGTCAAAGAAACAGTAGGTACCCAAATAGCTGCGATTGCGATAACTTGATCGGAGAACGTATCGCGAATTTTTCGACGTCGATCTATTGCAATATTATCGGATAAAATATTGCGAGAATTTGTGATTCCGTCACATAATTTTGCAATAAAATTGCGATTTTATCGACGGCGATTTCTCGAAGTATTATAGAACAAAAAAGCGTGATAAATTAGATAAAAGTTCGATTTCATCGAACGTGATTTTATAGAAATAAAATTGCGACAAGATTGAGGATACTCGCTCAAATGATGATGATCCTAGCGATTTTATCATAAAAAAATCGCAACTTGATTTCAAAATATCGCAGTTTTTCCATTGAAACATGCTGCTTGGGTAGTTACAAATTTCTTCTACACGAATCCCATGCAGCACCATAGTGTCATATGGGGTCTACTATTCTTCATAAAGCTGTCTCCAAAAGTACACAAAGTTTGTCCGTTACCACGTTTGATCGCTTCCAGTAGAATTAATGTGAAGCCATCTCACCAATCAATGAAATAACAATTAGCTCGGACAACGTAATGATAGATTATGCAAACAGAGTGATACTTGGAGCCGGTGGAGGGGAGGAGAGAAAAGGAGGGGAGAGGCGGTCTACGCGCAGAGCAACCACATTTGAGTCTATTTCCTTCCTTCCTTCCTCCCCTCTTTTGTTCCGTTCCCATCTCAACGTGGAGTCAACAAGAGGAAAACTTTTAGCACGGCTGTTGCCACTTTTATTTCCAGCTTATTCAGATCCAAAATTTTCTAGAGAGTGTATTGTAAGGAAACTTCGATTGCCATCGTTTCAGCACAGTAATACAGAAGGCTGATCGTTGAAATTGATAGACAAAGCTATTGACAAAGAAGACAAAGGGGATGTGGAAGGATCCTAATGGTGGAGGTGGGTGGTTGCGATGGAAAAAGGAGGTAAGTATAGACTAACTAACGGCAATCCACGAGAGACCCTGTAGTTAGTCCATCATTTACCTCCTTAGTCTATGAGAACCACCCATTTCAACCAATAGGATTGCTCCACACTCCCTATTCTTCTTTATCTATCGCTTTGTCTATCGATTTCAACAATCAGCCCGCAACTGTCTATAAATAGATAAAAATAAGACAGCGAAAAGAAAGACGGCTGCCCCATATTTATCTCTCTCTCTCTCTCTCTCTCTCTTCCCTTAGAAACGGGTGTTTTTTGCTTGATTGAAAATGTTGACCACCAAATCAAATTAAGTACAAAATATGAAAGACTACGATCCTTTATATTCGCCATTCTATTGCTCTCAGCAAATTGCAATTCAAGTGCGTAAGTACTTGCGATGAATCTGTAACACGTCGATATTTGTTAGGACTGTTACCTAATTCAATGTAAAAAGTACAGTAAAAATGTCGGGATCACCTGATATTTATTTCAATTTTTAATGCAAATTTGTCCAGTCTGATTGCAAAGATTAAGCGTATATTTGTAGGAAAAATGCAACAAGGATGCAATTTTCTTGCAATCAAATTGCAACTTTTCCGTATTAAAATGCAACTTGGGATTATCAGGTATTAAATTTTCTTTCTTTATTTGAAGAATGGTTCGTCAGTGGGTAAGAAGTCAGCGTGCCCGCTCGATTTGACAAACCCGCAATTAAGAGTGCGGTTGTCATAGTTGGACGTATCTCTGCCAAACGGAACTATGCTCAAGACATGAGCCCTGAGACCCATAAGAATAAATGCATATCAGGGCTCACGTCATAATGCACATAGTTCCGTTTGGCAGAATTCCGTTCAGTTGTGGTGCGCAGCGGTGCGACAACGCGCATTTCCGCGTAAGTCTGGCTGATTGTCAAGATGATCAAGTGGCCCACGCGACACTTGTCAACTCATCTTGCAAATCAGCGACTCATTCCTCCCTCCGCCCAAACCCACCCTAACCTATCGAATTTGCAAAAGAAAAAAGAGAAAAACTCTGAATCTTTCGCATCTCTTTAGTCGTATACTGTTTTAAAACGGAGAGTGGTAAATATACGATTGTTCTTTAAGCGGATCCTCTACCATAGGTCAGAGACTTAAACGAGTGGCTAGAAGAACTAGCAAGAAATTTACGGCTCTAGTTCAATTCAAAACCACTCTTAACTCATTTTTTTCCGAAATGCAGCCTCAGTGCGTTTTTATCTAACTCAGTCCATGCTAAACCGGGACCATTGGGCCGGAGACTTAAACGAGTGGTTAGAAAAACTAGCGAGAAATTTACGGCTCTAGTTCAATTCAAAACCATTTCCAATTCATTATTTCCGAAATACAAATTAGTGCGTTTCTATTAAACTTGATCTATACTCAGACTGAACCACTGGGGCAGAGACTTTAACGAGCGGTTAGGAAAAATGGCCATAATCGACTACTCATAACGGAATGTTGAATCATCGTCGTTTCTTCATCAACGGACATCACTAACACCAGCTTAACGAGCGATGTACTTCCTGAATCCTGCAACAATACAATTTTTAAATTTCATGCGACTTTAACCTAAGTTTCCTTTAATTTACTCACTTCACTTTTGTGATTCACGACTCCTCCGTATTATGTACATGAACCAAAAAAATCTGCGAACGAATCATCGAAATGAATACGGGGACTAGTCACTCGCACCAGGCACTCCGAGCCGCCTCGTGTCTGCCTCTCTATTCGGTGACACAGAAACCGTGGCGACTAATTTTCTGGCGTTCGGTGATCGCTTTGCTTTGTTTTATCTCGATCACGATTGCATTTTGGTTCATATAAGAAGTTGTACGGCATAATTATTCTTGAGCTACTCACTAGGAAAAAAAAACACATTGGATCTTGAGTCCAGACTCTTGAAAACATTGACAAGAAAAAATACTCTTGATTCAATGGAATTTTTGCTTGAATCAAAACGAAATCCGCTTAAATTAAGAGGCTGGTTCTTGATTTAAGCTAGATTCTTATTGAATCAAGAGTAGGTACTTTTTCTTGTCGAAGCCTCTTAATTTAAGCGGATTTCGTTTTGATTCAAGCAAAAATCCGATTGAATTAAGAGTATTTTTTCTGGCAATGTTTTCAAGAGTCTGGACTCTAGATCCAATGTGTTTTTTCTTCCAGTGTGGCACCGTCGTGTATTTCTTGCGATAATACAAAGGTTAAAGTATTCACTTAAAACACTAACATCTCCGTGGCAGGCAAGAGGTCCATTGGATGCCCCTGGCTCTGATTCCTGCTTTATCTTTTTCTTTCAGCGAATAAAATATGAATACTATTTGTCCGAGTGATCGGAGTGTTTTGTATAGTATTAGCGAAGGCATAGGACTCTGAAGATAGAAGGGAGGTGGGTAGAGGTAGACATAAGGCGGCAAATTAGATCAAATGGAGCTGCGCAGTGCGCATCCGGCACAAATGAGAGCGCAGCGCTATAGCAAACAGAGTTGTCAGTTATTTCATGCTTGCTATACCCAAGAGCCAAGACATACAGGTTGCGGAATGTTTCGCTCGTTGCCTATCCATTAATTGAAGGGGCTATTCTCTCATTGCAATTTCCTCTGGCAAAAAACAAAAACAATGCAATAATCCATGGGATTAAAAACAGCGTTCCTTCCTGATATCGTCGAAGTATCACAAGCGCCATGCGACGATTCAAATTTTCCGCCGCCAGTTTATTTTTTTACAGAGAAATTGTTCAACAAAGCTGCATGAAAAATTCACTGAATTTTTTTTGTGGTGTCGATAAAATTCAGTGAAATTTTCAATCAGAATCAACCAACGATTTTTCGGTAAAAAATCAAATGAATGCGGAAATTTTGAGACGTCGCATGGCGCTTGTGATACTTTGGCCGGAATTAGACGATATACCTAAGTGACGTGGAACTTATTTAACTGGTCGTTTGAAATCTGCATTTATTCCGAATGATGTACAATATTGCAATTGTATAGAGAACAAATTGGATTGCATTTTTGCAAAAAGGAACAAAGAGCATTCCACTGTCGCTAAGATTGTGCAACTTTTTTTTACCTTGTAAGTATAAACTGATCATCTGAACAAGTTTTATCTTTACTCCCAATAAACTATTAATTCAAGATGAAAATTACCTTGTAAATTCAATTTTTTGCAAGATTTCAGTACTTTTACTGCAAAAAATGTAAGTTGCACAATCCTAGCAACATTGGAATGCTTGTGGTTCCTTTTTGCAAAATTTAATCCAATTGTTCTGTTGATGCAACTTCATTCGAATAATTCTGCTGCTACTTTGAATATTGTGTTAGTAGATTAACCACTTATTTCACTCATTATTACTGTACGTGAGAGAAGCAATCAACCTTTCGATAAGATTAGAGACCAGCCATTAAAATGTAATGTATCCTACTCATCAACATTTTATGCAGAATACTGTAGCGAAATGTCAAACATTTACAAGTTCAATTCATAAGTGAGAAATAAACGGGTTTTGTTTTCGAAAATTTTAAATTTCCTGACTGAGGAAATGAATGAAAGAATAATAGCCGCCGACACGCTAGGAAGTATCCTGTAACAATGAAGGCGTTTCTTATGCGTGCATGGCAGCACCCCATTACTCTATAATCCACGTGCTGCTACACTGATGACTGAGCTTTTAAATGATGCAACTATACGGCCTCTGAGAACACGCTGGGAAGTATCTTTTCGCAATGAAGGCGTTTCTTATGCGTTGCCACTCACTCTCATCTCAAAAAAACTCAATCAACTGAAAATTTTGCTCCTGAGGACTGAAGCCCTACTCTATTAACGACCACATTATGCATTACTTCCCACATTAACTTTGACTTTAATGTTTTTGTTTCAGAGAGAACAGACAGTTCAGATATGAGGAGAAGGAGAATGATGGTACGATTAAAGGACACTATGGATACTATGATCAGCATGGAAAATTGCACGTTGTCAATTATGCAGCACATCCTGAGCATGGCTTTCAGGCAGAACCTGCAACTTGACAAATGACAATGCAACCATTCAATTTTTGAGACCATCAAACTAGAAACCTGCATTTTTAATTTAAGTTATAGATAAATAATTATCTTTATGGCTGTGACAAACAAAACATTTTGTATTTATTTGATAAATTTGTAAAAAAAGAGGACGATGTGTTTTTATTTGACATTAAATATTCGTTGGTGCATATCGATAGCCGAAAGTGGAAACAACGTATCTCCATTGCGATGTTTCAAAATTTCGGCTCCTATTTTATTTTTTTGAAGAGAAAAAAGCCGATTTTATAGCTTGAAATTTACCTGGACATAATATTTGGCCGATAGCAGTATAAAATCAAGGAAATTTTCAAAAAATTACGTTGACTAGTTTTCCAAAGAAAAAATCAAGTATGACAGGAAGTTTGCAATTTCGCAAACAAAGATACGTGGTTTTGCACTTTAACCATCAATATACATGTATTTTGACATTCACAATCAGTCTAAGAAGAACTAATAAGGTTTCTGTAAAGGGCAGGGGAAGCAAATACCTACCTACGTCGCAGTGAAGTGACAAAAGTCACTTGTTCAAAAAAGAACCTTTGTCCTTCCTTACTTTTAAAAATTATTCTAAAGGAGTAATTAGCAGATACCCCTGTTATACTTCGTTCGCACTGAGTTCAAATTGAGTCTAACTGAAAGAGAAGAGTCTTCGAGGGTTGAAATTTAAGTACTAGTTATGCTATCATCAGGGCCGGATATTCCTACTTGCCGCCCATGGGCCGCCTGTATTTTGCCGCCCCCCCTCTCATTCGTTTTGAAACATCAATAAAAACCATCAAGTGAACGTGCCAGCGGGGGAGGGGTGCATGAGACGCGTTTACCTACTCGTGTTGAACACATTTTTTGGGAAAGCCCTATGAACACTACTAGCAAAAGCTCACGGAACTTTGTACGAAAGTTAAGTTTCGTAAACCTATCTCTGTGTGGACAAGGTTTTCCATTCATGAGAAATGAACGAAAAAATTATGAAAGAACAAACATATATGTGGTTTAATGATATAAACTTCCGCCGCCGCCGCGCCGAGCAGACCGCACCGTGTTGGACGCAATGCGTGAAGTATTCATGCATTCTTGTAGGCGCTATCCGTTTCACGCTGACCATGACCACAATAACCGCACTGTGTTTGATGCAATGCGTGAAGTATTCGTGCAGTCTTGTAGGCGCTAATATGTGTTACATGCCGATTGCCGCGCCGAGGGCTTCTCCTTTTCATCTCAAGTCCTCGTCATCATTTCTCCCTAAGTCGCACCGTTCCAGGCCAAATTGTGTGTTTGGTTTCTCTCTTAAGTCGACTAATTAAAGGTGCTGTCTCTTGTATCACCGAAAGACGACAAAATTAGAAATTACTATACTCCCAGGAAATGAGAGATTTTGGAGCCTTTTCTCATTTGTAATTTTTTTTTTCTAGATCCAATTTTTTTTATACCTTCATTTAAAAAAATTGCAAAATTTGCCGCCCCCTAGATCTGCCGCCATGGGCCGCGGCCCATGTGGCCATCCCCTCAATCTGGCCCTGGCTATCATACCTCATCACCAATTTTAATAAAAGATTATTAATGATAGCCTCATCACACGATTTTTCTGCTTTGGATAACATAAATTGAATCAGAGAGATAATGGTTGGCATTCCTATTGGTGTGATGAGCCTAGAAGATACCCTGTAAATACTACTTAGGAATGGCTACAAATTCATGAGTGCCAACACTGACATTATTACTTAATATACCGAAATTCGGATTTTTAGACCACCCCCTCTCAACCTTGGAGTATTTTAAAGACCTACGTCTTTATCCTAAAAACAATAAAATTTTAGTTCGGCGGAATAAGGCACTCCTCAAACCTTTTTCTGCCCCCCACCCCCAGAACGTTACATATTTTTTGAGGGCCCCAAAGTGTTTCACACAACAATTGAAAAACGTAACAAAAATGCCCTCACAGATTTATTCTGGGATTGCTTCTGAGCTACAAATCAAAGTCCTTAGGCAGGAGACTTCATCAACAAGGGAAGTTTTGAAATGAAGTAGTGTTCCATGAAGAACTATAATCAATTGTTGGTTCTTTTGAAATCTCCTTGCAGATGGTGATAGATCGTTCCTGCTTAGTCAGGTTCCATTCAGTTAGCAAAAAAAGGGAAGCTTTCCATTTCTTTTGTTTCTTTCTATTATAAAAGCTATTTCACATACAAACGTTAGTCAGGGATCCAATTGTTAGCAATGATTGTACATGGATTTAAACATCATTAGAAAATTTATTCTGAGCTAGAATTTAAAGAAATGAAGCCAGGACAATATATGAAATTTTGAATTTGACATGATAAATTCACAAACACAGGGTGAGTATAAACAAAATGCATGAGATACTTTTTGAAACATAAATGGAGAAGAAAAATACTACTTTGACTACTATTTCATTTCAGGTATTAAAATGAAAATAATAAAACAAAGATTTTGAAAACAAAGGGGTAGGAATAAACCAAAGAATGCAGGATTGGCGAGCAGTTGAAATGGTACGAAGCCTTAGAAAAAAGCTTGAAAGCTTGTTACAGATTTTTTAAGGTGGAACATAAACCTGCCACTTCTTTAGAACTCAAAAATTACGATGAAAAAAAAAAAAAAGGTAAAAAAGAGATATACTTAATAAGAAAAACGCAGATGCTCGAATCGCTGAAACAATGCTGAGAGAATTCTGTACATTAGTAACTGAAATGTTCAGTTGAGTCAAACTCTTGATTGATTAAGGTTTTGAAGGGCCCACTGTTTGAAGATAACAGATGCAAGATATACGACCTGATGTAAAACAAGCCATCAGGTATGGACAATTTTTTTTAATTTTGTCACTTTATAACACTTGAAATTTTCATAATATATTTCTCTATTCTTCCTTCCTTCCTTTCTAAAAATTAAATTCCTCAAAATAAAAAGGAAAAGGCAGGCTCAGAAAACCATCAGATTTGGTGAGCCACGAGGAGTGGGCAACTTAAGAAAAAATACAAAATTAAATAAACAATTAACAAATGAAATGAAATTAAATAAAAAAAAAAGGGAATCACAAGTCTTATCTATCGTCAATGGCGTCAAAATTCCTCTTGTTCCTGTTAATGGATTCTGATTGACTATAATTGCTCTGCATCTGTTGGGCTTTGTAGATAGGCTCATACTCGATCAACTGAGCGATGAAACCCTCATTTGGGTTGATACAAAATCGCTTCCCTTGTACAAATGAGAAAGCTTGCCTGTAAAGAGAAAAAATTTGACAATTTGAAGTTATTGAACCAGTGGAAAAGAAAGAGAATGTAAAAGCAGCCCGAAACGGAAACGACAATCAAAAACACAGGTAAAAGCGGAAACAAGGTTAAAATACAAAATATAAAGGCAGGACGTTTCGGTACCTTACGGCACCATTATCAACTGCAATTAACGCCGTTTGCTGGTTTTTATTTTAATTTCTTTTTTATTTTTATTTCTTTTTGCAGTTGATAATGGTACCGTAAGGTACCGAAACGTCCTGCCTTTATATTTTGTATTTTAGCCTTGTTTCCGCTTTTTCCTGTGTTTCCGATTGTTATTGAACCATTTGGCAATAAGAGATGATCATTGAAATAAATCAATAGCTAATTTTAGCTTCATTATTACAAAACTATTTGAGCACAGGATTGGGTATTAAGTGTGCTGATACTGATATTGTGACTCAGAAGAAGGAAAGATCACAATCTGATTAAGGTAAAATTTAAAAGAACAATGAGCTGTTTTCGTTCATTTCTTGCAATTTTGAAAAGAAAATACTTTACTTGCTTTGAGGAGCTTTTCCAGGTCAATAATTAACGATATTGATGCACAAAAATTAAGTTCAAAGTTGCACATTTTGAGCCTTTATCTAAAAGCAAATCAACAAGAAAGCTAAGACGGCATCCGAAAATATACTCCCTCCTGCATGTACACTTTATGTCTGATTTCTAAAACCGTTAGGGGACTACACAAGTTTTCACAACAAGTTAAAATTCGTAAAAACACACTCACTTGCTTAAAAATTGTTTTTAAAATAACGGGATGCGTTTCGGGACCTTAGCTCCCATCATGAGTCGCGGCTGATGATGGGAGCTAAGGTTCCAAAACGCGTCCCATTATTTTAAAAACAATGGGCCTGTTGCAAACTTTTGCTAGAGCAAAAATAAGAGTTGTTTCTTATGGATAATGCCTCAAAAATCACGATGAGCGCATCGGCAAAGTCTGAAATGCACTCATAACTTCACAATCTGCGTCAGAAATTTGCGTTTTTTTAAGCTTCCCGCTTCAAAAACGATACTACGGCATAGGTGAACATTTTGTTAGAGGAGTCGCTCCATCGTCGGCGATATTCATCATGGCCGACGCTTGCACGCAGTTCCGCGCGTAATTCAAGGAGAGTTCAAGGTCAATCAATTCGGGCGTGGAAAATATGAACGTTAACACACCGATTGTTATCTGGTCTAATCCAGTTCAGGTGTTATCTCGTCCCATCAAACGTGTTTTGGCGGATTGGCGTCGGCTATGATGATTATTGCCGACAATGGAACGACTCCTCTTACAAAATGTTCACCTGTGCCGTAGTATCGTTTTTGAAGCGGGAAGCTCAAAAAACCGCAAATTTCTTACGCAGTTTGTGAAGTTATGAGTGCATTTCAGAGTTTGCCGATGCGCTCATCGTGATTTTTGAGGCATTATCTATAAGAAACAACTCTTAGTTTTGCTCTAGCAAAAGTTTGCAACAGGCCCATTTTTAAGCGAGTGAGTGTGTTTTTACCAATTTTAAATTGTTGTGAATTTTATGTCTGATACCTGAAAAATGAAAAATAGTAGATAGTCTGTACTTCATTTTGAAAATACTTACGAAAAAGTCAAACCATACTGGCCCATGATGTAGCCTAGGACAAGAGCTGCACTGCGTGATATGCCTGCATTGCCGTGCACCAGAACTTTGCCTCCTAATTCTAAAGCATTATTTATGAAGTCTCTCACAGTTGAAAAATGTTGGATGATGCTCTCCGTGGGGCTATCGGCAATACTTAAAACTAGGTACCTAGTCAAGGCAGAAAAAAAAGAAAATTGAGATTGATACTTGGATTAAAGAATAATATTAGGTCACTTTCAAAAAGCGTTGGAAGGATAGGGTTGAGAAATGCAGAAACATTTTCAGCATTTAAAATATTTTCTCTAAAAATGGGTCATTGGTGGAAGAATCGTACAGAGTGGAAATTAGAGAGTAAATTGCTCAACTGAAGCTTGATTGAAAAATGCTCATGATTCTGTGATGCTATTGCCTGGCAGTCCGGGTAGCACAATGAAATGAGTGAGAGAGTTAGTATTTTTTGTTCCTTTTTCAGTACATTAGCCTTCCAAGGGGGGCTTGGTGAGAGTCAGTGTACCACCCCACCTTCACCTTCTAGATGGGTATGGAGTTACAAATGATTTGGAGACTGAATCACCAATTTGTACAACTCCTTTTTTAAGTATTTGAGTTCGGAAGAGTGACAATCCTTTTCCTATCATTGGAGTGAATTTATTTCCCAAAAATCAATGAATTTCATTTGGTGGATAGATCTCTTGCAATTATTTAATATTTATTTACTTAGGTATTGATAGTAAGAAAAAGCACCGGCTTACATTTTTTCTGGGATACATAGAGACCTGGCACTTGGAGCGGACCTGCTGAGTCTCTGGAAAATTGAATTCTGTGGCAAACTAGTGACACCTCGGTGCAGATCTTTGGTGATTGCTTTAAGTAAAACTTAAAACACTAAAGGACTGTAGGTATAGAATTAAAAAGTGCCTTACTTACCTAAAGTATTGAGGAAAATGTGGACGAATAACTTTGGCTTCGATATTCTGTCGCACGCAAACAATGTGGGTAATTCCATGTTTCTGGAGAACTTCTAATCTTGAGCTGATCGCAGAAGAATAGGGCCCCAGATAAACCCCAGGAACAATTTCTTGCATCTCCCGCCTCATGATGTAGGTCCACTCAAGGTTTCCAGCATTCATGTTTGGAAGATTTGGAAATCCGTTGCTGCTGCTGTCTGTTTCCATTTGCTGAAAATGTAAAGACATCCATCAAATTTTATTTCTATCTTTGACATTGGTGGTTATTGTGAGCTATAATGTCAATGGGTGGATTCCTTGCCATTTTCAATAAAATCTGGTGACAACACTGATACAGCCCTTTTTAAGAGTACCGATGAGAATAAATCAATATAAATCCTTCTCACTATAGCATTTATGATGTAGAATAGTATGAAATGGAATTATAATGATTAGATATAACTTGCACAATATAAGTTTGCGAATGCTTCCTTCTTGCGTACTGCTGCGCTCCTTATCACTAACATACGATTGTATGATTGTACGAGCAATAAGAGTACCATGTGCGGCCACTTCAATTGGACATATGACAGTCGAAATGGAATTCCTGCATACTTATCTCACAAAAGGTATGCTTAGTTACTTGTTGAGTTCGACAAGATGACAGCTGAACATGTCTGACCACACATGATGGCAAAAATTATGATAAGTTACACTCATGTTGAGATCCGCTACAATTGTTAGATTTGATATCCTCTCTAACACCGTGAGGACAGCTTATCACTTTGATTCTGGAAAAGTGATCAACTGTTAAATTAGATGAATACAAGATTGAAACTAAGTTGAACAAAGCACTAACATAGAACATCATAAAAGCGAAATGTAGCACATAGAGGATTTCACCGACAAATTTGAGACCAGCATTATGTGTTGATGCACTATAATTAGGCGTAGATCTGATGAACAGGATTCTAAGGGAGATTTGGATACATTAATGATAATTAAGGAAGGACAAAGAGGCCCCAAAAATTTGTCGCACTGAGCGAGGAAAAGCAAGGCATTATCGCTGATGTTCTGGGGGGAAATTCGAAGGTATGTTGTTCCATAATGTTGAGTGAGACTAAAATTTTGAAAAAAAGTTATTGAAGTACCTAGAGACTTACCCACATTCCATAATCATTCATGGCTGAAACTGAAACCATTACTTCACTCGGATAGATTCAGTCTGTGAGGAGAGGATTCACAATATGAATTTAAGTATCGCATGAAGTTAGTACCTGAGTCTATTCTAAAGTTCACAAAGACACATGATACTCAAAATATTATAAAATTACAAAATTTTAAAAACAAAAACCCTAAATGGAGATAAAAGTCATACTGCATGAAATTTGTAGGTTTAGGTTTGTTATGCATGCACTTTGGGGTGTTATCAAATGGTTACATTCCATGTTCCTCCATCTGGAACTAGGACAAAGAAATTTCTTCCCCCTCTCTTTTTCTTTTCTATTTTTTGAGCATTTTGATTTGTTAACTTTCGCTTCGGCTGCCAAAAATTCCCTGTTGTAATGGAGTATGTGATGATTTGCCTACAATTCCTTGTCGAAATCCACAGCCATTAGTGCAGTGCAAGCGCCAGTACACCGCGCGTTATCTTCTTTCTCTCTCTTTCTAGTTTTGTGTCCTAATGCCAGTCATTCACAAGCATTCTTTTTTAGGAAATTTAAACATTCCATCTCTCTCTGTTTTTGCCCGAAGAGTCCATTTCATTTGACCAGTTGTTCGAATGTTTGAAGCTGCTGAAGGCTGAAATGATATTCGTAAAAATGGTCGAGAGACTATTTACTTTGAACTTATTTGAAGTGTAGTGACTTTGTGTTGTCTTAAAAATGTGATAGCAAGTTAATTGCCGTGTGTAGCTTTATTTTTCAAGGAATTCGTACAAGTAAGTTGGCGTGGATTTCCAGAATTCATTATTACCCATCTGTACTTTTCCACTCACCACTTTCGGCTCTCATGAGACCTAGAGGTTATGCATTATTTATTGTCAATTCACATCAATCCTCCTTGATATTCCAGGCTATTCCACCTTTCCAGTTCTGAATATTCTCTCACTAGTATCTATTATCCAGCAAACCATCAGACTTGTGCACAAGTATTTACCTTCCCTTCAACTTTGACTCTAGTAATGGATTGGTAGAATGAGCCCTCAGGGAGATCTCATTGCGTCAAAGCTTATGCTATTAGTCATTCAATAATCCATTGTCGATACTTTGTATATCACTTCTTCAATGACTATTTTATCTACTCCTGTAATTCACTATCGCTTGTAACTTCTCTCATGCTACAGTAATTATATCTAGTAGAGTGTTCTTTTGACAGCCTATTTAATGGTTGCAACTCATCCAAGTTACTTGGTATGGTCTCATCTAGTGTTTTACCTTTCTTTATCGGCCAGATCGTGAGTATCAGTTGAAATATTGGTGTGAAAAGCATTGTGAGGTCCTACTGTTTACTCCGAACCATGAGAATTGATATTGATTACCAACGGTCATTGAGTTCTTTATGCCAAGTCAATATGGTGTCATGATGAGTTTCCGCGAAATTTGTAATTTGCAACTAGTATCGCTCTAAATCTAATGTTTCAAGGAGAGCACTTTTGGTAATTATTCACTGGAGTATTTGCACTGGAATTAATATTAACCTTCAATACGCAAGTATTGGAACCCTAAAACATCGGTTACAATCTCAGCATCAGGTACTGGTAACAGAGATAGTGTGGATTGGTTTATAAAGAAATGAAAGTTGAAATGTACCAGGTAATAGAGTTGATTTTCAACAAATAGATTTTGACAAACTAACGAAGATTTACACGTCCTTGGTACACGCGTTTGTCAAAATCTTCTCTGTCCATTTTCAATTCATTTTGGTAATAAAGTGTCAAAGACTACTTAAAAACACGTCTCAGGCTGACTCCACTAGGTATATGAGCTGTCTCTGCTAATACAAATGAGCATTGAGCCTCCATAAACATTTTCATGCCATTTTTTAAGTGCCAGAAACCCCAAAAAAAAAGAGAAACAACCCTTTTTATGGAAAAATTTTTTCTCTAATTTCCCGGATGCTCTCACACCATGTGCGAGCTGGGGCTCTGTTGCTTGAGCATTTTCTCTACCCGAGCGCATCATTACCCACAATCCTACTTTTTACATGCCTCTGCTGTCGTTCATCAGTCATGGTTTTATCCATTTTTTATTCACAGGATAAACAGAATAAAATGGCCGCAAGCACAGCAGCAGATCACTTCTGTCTGCGATGGAACAACTATCAGATAAATATGGTATCTGAATTGGACTCTTTGAGGAAAGATGAAGACTTGGTTGATGTAACATTATCTTGCGAAGGACAGTTGTTAAAAGCACATAAAGTTATTTTATCTGCTTGTAGTTCATATTTTAGGAATGTTTTCAAGGTACGATTCATGCTTTTTTTCCTTTTTAAGAAAAATTCTTATTTTTATTGGATATCTGTATCCGCTCAGGTCATCAAACCAGGATGAAATAAATTCCTACCTCTCCCTGTTTTGAATTGGCCCTCCTGTCATGAAAATTCTTAATTTTAGGTATCAAATTTGTTCAAGTGTTCAATACGCCCTCCACCTCTCGCTCTTCTCAGTCGTTAACGCAAACTAGTCAATCCAAACCCTTTTTTCAAAATTCTCTTTTGCAGTCTTATCTATTTTTATGTGTGACTGATGGGTCAATAAGTATATCCGCAACGTAAAACTGCAGAATTGCATATCTCGGTTCGCAGCCTTGCAAACTTCAAGTCATACCTACTTTACTTTCTTGAAAGAAAATTACTTAATGTCATTTCTTGAAAACTTTGGCGATTTATTTCTCCTGAGTCAAGAATATTCCTTGACAGTTTCCAGCTATGATGTTGGTCTGGACTCATTTGAAAAAGTAAAATACGAGCGAAAATTATGAATCCCTGATTTTGAGAAAATCAGTTTTACTGTAGATATGCACTCATGCCCCCCAACATTGAAATAAATCAGTTTAAATCCAAGTCAAGTGACACCAAATTGTCTTCAACCCACCTTGAAGGAGTGTGTCCAAAGCTGCCTGCAAAATGTACTTCACTGCTGTAATTGCCAGTATTGTATTAGCATAGGCAACACTTGTCTATTATTTGGGACAGTAAATATGTGCAGTAACTATATGAGGACTTATCTGTAACAATGGCTGATGTGAAAAATTACCTTTTCGAAACACATTAAAAAAACTATTTCGGCATCGAGAAAATTTTGAGAAAATACTTGAGATTTGATCTTCGAGATCTGTCCATTATGCCAGAGCCACACAAATTACATTTTTGTGTGAACAAAACAGTTTTTCAAGCGTGTTTCGAAAAGGTAATTTTTCACATCCGCCATTGTTACAGATAAGTACTCATGTGCAGCTTGTGTGGCCACATTACAGTGAAATTTAATAGGGAAGCTCATGAGCTTCATAACAGTTCAGTGATCTGCAAAAGGTTTTGATATCAAGGTTGGTGCCAGCAGTAATTTTTTTAGTAAAATATTTTCTTTTTTCTCAGTGTGAAAATGCGAAAAATACAAGGCCTGGAACCTCGTGCTGCATAAAATACAGCCACAGGGCTTAGATTTTTTTATTTTATCATCAGTGATTTTTCTCCCGCTTCATTTTACAAAAGTGAAATTTCCCCTTTCCAAGTTGTCTGAAAATTCTTTGTTGTAACAATGACTTTTTCTTTCCAGGAAAATCCCTGTAAGCATCCTGTAGTAATTTTGAAAGATGTAAGTCATGAGGATGTGGAAGCTCTTCTTAGTTTTGTTTACCAAGGTGTTGTGTACATCTCGGAGAAAAAATTAGCGTCATTTTTACATACAGCAGAATTGCTCCAAATTCGAGGGCTAACTGGTGCTGCGTCAACAATGAAGGCTGATATGGTAAGTGCAATCAAATGAAAGTTTTCTCCAACATAGTGAATATAAGCAAAATGGCAATGGAACTACTGCCCAATTCTTTTCTATTCATTTTTGGGAAGTACGTAAAAAATAAGAATGGGTGCTTAAGTTTTTCTGTCCTTTATTGAATAAAATTTCAGGGGAGAAAATAGCTTTCAATGAAGCCAATAATTCAACCCCTTCTCAAATGGAAAAATATTGCACCAACATGTCTTATGATGTCCCATGAAGAATTGAATGCTGGGGATCCTTTTGATTAAGTTTGGTCATTCACTTTATGATTATTATTAGAGTGATAGATAAAGTGAGCTTGGAATGTCAACAAAAAAAATTGTGGACTTACATCTCTCTAAACCATGAAAAAAACTTTTCCCTATACAGTACGTTTACTTTCAATCAAACATGAAATTTAGATCTTAAAGATCTGATGAGAGTTTTGTGAAAATAGGTGGATTCTGGGGTAGCGAGTAGAGTAGAGTAGTAGTATTTATATGATGTCTGAAGTTCCAAGCCTATGAGAATTTTGATTTTTATTCCTACGACTTCAAGTCTCTTTTTTAGTCCTTTCTTTACTTTTTCAAGTCCAGCAACGCATTTCTTGTCAAAATTCACCGAAGAATCAACCACTGTCAGCAATCCCTTAACCATGCATCAGGGACGCTGATAGTCCCAAGCCTCCCCCCTAATTCAATCAACCTTCCCCTAATTTTGATCAAAATTCATAATTGCTTCCCCCCAAAGGTTTTTAAAGAAACTCTTTTAAGTACCCAAAAAATTGGATTTTTCCCCCACTAAAATACGTACCGAATTTTCCACAGGGTTTCCTCATTTTGTTATAATGCTATGGAGGTAATGGAGGTCCCCCTGATTTTTCCCCATTCCTGTCGAGGTTCCACCATTTCCTGCGATCGGAACACAACCAGGCTAGTCGTGTGGCAGGGAATTTTTTGCGCCTTAGTCATAGAATAGCCCAATTATTTTTTTATTTAAATTGTATCTTTCCCTTTAACTTATTTAACTTAAAGAGCCTCGCCAAAAAGTGGTGTTTTTTAGCCCCTTTTTTTATACCCGAGTTGGTCAACCGGACAGCGCTCAAATGAAAGCCTATGGTAAGGCAAACTTCCATGCAAAGTTTCAACTTGAAGTGACCCCTGGTTTAGGCTGTACAGCGTTGCCAATTTTCCAGTTTCATGTGCTAAAATCAAGGATATTGGACTATTAGTCCAGTGCATAAGTAGACTATTATACCCAAGTTGGTCAACGGGACAGGGCTCAAACGAAAGCTTATGGTAAGGCAAACTTCCAGGAAAAGTTTCAACTTGAAGTGAAACCTCGTTTAGGCT
>NW_017552810.1:103580-130346 GCF_001854935.1 Bemisia tabaci
GAAGTTTGCCTTACCATAAGCTTTCGTTGGAGCCCTGTCCCGTTGACTAACTTGGGTATAATAGTCTACTTATGCACCGGACTAATAGTCCAATATCCTTGATTTTAGCACATGAAACTGGAAAATTGGCAACACTGTACAGCCTAAACCAGGGGTCACTTCAAGTTGAAACTTTGCATGGAAGTTTGCCTTACCATAGGCTTTCATTTGAGCGCTGTCCGGTTGACCAACTCGGGTATAAAAAAAAGGGGCTAAACTTGGCGAGGCTCTTTGTATCAACCATTTGAATTTTTTTCCTCCCCTCTAGTCTCAATATAGCACTGACAAAAGTACAACAATTGCAAGTGGACCACCTCCTCTAGCGCCCGCCAATGTGGGTAATAATTGGAAACCAGTAGCAAAGAAATCTAGTGGAAGTAATCCCTCTAGTCCAGCACCTTCTGCTCCTAAACGACGGAAAGCACCGCCCTCACGAATACCTCCTTCAGAAGATGCAGATAATACTAGTAATCAGGTAGCTATTTTTTCAGCATTCTTCCGATCTTAAGAAATTTAGCTAGCTTCCTTAGAATACTCTATAAATTTTTACTTTAGTATTAATTGGGTAGTGCTGCTGAATTCTAAAATTCTAAAATTCTAAAATCTATAAATTTCTTAGGATTGCCAACAGTAGCGTGGCGTGAATGATCGATTATCGATATTTCTCCATTTGAATCCGTGGCAAAGAATCGATTATTAAGGTGTTCGCTGCAAACACCCTACTAATCTATCCTTTTCTATTGGTTTAAATGACAGATCAATCGATATATTGCAAAGCACGCCATGCCACTGATTGCCAATTATATGCTACTGATCAACTCTTGGAGACTCTGCTGTTCCTTAACCTTTTTTTAGTCACTGGCTAGAGAGCTCTGAACTGAGAAACAATTACTGGTAACCATGTTAGAGGATATTCATATTTCTAAGACTTCATTTGAATTTTTTCCCTTGAAGTTCATTAGGAAATTCAAACGAAATTACAGAAGTTCATGTGTTTACTCGGGTGCAGATTCTCTGTAGGGTGTCTCTGCTGTGAGTTTACTTGCACAGTAACTGCACAGGGCTAGTAAAAATAAAAAAATAATCAAATTTTTATGATATCCTATTCCTTGCCTTGCTGAGGGATGTTGCTCTTGCGATTCAACAGTGGAAAGGTTAAGCTAACGGTTTTCCTTAATTTGCATTTTTTTTAAAATTTGGAAATCTTCCTTGCATTTGCTGCATCCTGCAGTTTGCAAAATTACGCATTACTTGATCTCATGAAAAACATGAAGGCAATAACTTTCTTCATGGAATATGGTACTGGAGTATTTAATTCTCAGTGGTTGCTCCTCTACGCAGACCAGTCTTCTTGAGGCACTTTGTGTTTATCCCAGGTGATTGCTACCATTATGATGAAGAGAATTTACATTCAAAATTTTTGGAACTCTAGTACTCCTAGTTGGTTCCTGCCTTTTCAAAATTTGCTGATGAATCTTGTGATGGTTTTTCTCTTAACTATGAATGCTCTGGTTATTAAGGTGATTCGATGGACGTCATATTTTGTGTCAAAACAACATGCGATATATTGCATATCGATTGGTTCCATTTTTTAGCTACTAGTCATTTTTCTCGAATTTTGTGATGGCAATTCTGTTGCCAGGAGACCAAAAAAACATTTTATCAATTTTGACGTACAAACTCAACGTAATAAAGGGGTGGTTTTTTAAGAGGAAAAATATCGCATTCGAGTGCAGTTTTGATATCAGTGTCGAATGCGTTATTTTTCCTCCAAAAAAACCACACCTTTATTGAGTTGAATTGGTTCGTCAAAATTAGTAAGTTTTCTTAGTTCTTCTTTATTAGTAAACATTCTTTAGTCTCCTGGCAACAGAATTGCGATCTGAAAATTCAAGAACAATGACGAGTAGCTAAAAAAATGTAACTACTCGATGCGATATATCGCATGCCGCTCTGACACAAAATACGGCGTCCATCAAATCACCTTCATGCATAAAAAACTGTCCTGAAATGAGTTTCCAACTCTACATTTTTAATGTTCAATTAATTGCTATGGAAAGGTATAATCTCAGGAAAAACCATAACAATATCATTTTTCTGTCTCTTACAGGAAATAGAGGAATCAAGTGAAGAAGAGCACCAATCTCTTCAACATCAGGCGCTGCAGCAACAACACCCATCTCAACAGCACCACCAGTACCACCCTCAACTTCCACTATCGTCAAACCAAGAAGCTGCACCTGTAATTGTAAAGTCAGAAGACGGTTTCGCACACGATGAAGAAGAGTATGAAGATGGGACTAGAGGTAGTTTCCATGGTGGGGAAGGCGAGTCGAGCTCAGGGGAAACAACAGGCTACTACCAGTCGCTAGCGTCGGTCGATATGGGTGATGAGGGGGATGAGGAAGAAGATGAGGAAGGGGATGGGAGGGACGATAAGGGTGGAGTAACGGCAGCATCAGTCGCAACGTTATTAGAACGATCATTAGTGGCTGTCTCGAGAAGTGGCACGGACGTCCAAGGTATGTTAGCGGGTGAGTTGTATTACCATTCCTAAGTTTGCCACTTTTTCTCAGTGAATTTAATGGAGGTACCCAGTTTTGTCGCCACGGCAAGAACCTTGGTCCTCCAAAAACTTGGATCAAGTAATTTATTGGTACCAGAGCGAAAAGGAATGTCCAGTGTATATCTTGAGATGCAAAACATTTATAAACATTAAAAGATATCAGTATTACAGCGGTTTAAAGTTCGCTATCACTTTCTAGAAAGAAACTGTGAAAGTGACACTATACTTTCTAGGAAGAAAAAAGAAGGAGAGAATTGAAATATGGGTAAACAAGGCTAAATCATTAAAATCAACAAAAAGCAGGACGTTTCAAGCTGTTACCAGCTCATTTTCAGCTGCAAAAACACATAAAAATAAAAAAAAACCCAATGGTTTTTTTGTGTTTTTGCAGCTGAAAATGAGCTGGTAACAGCTCGAAACGTCCTGCCCCTTAGTGTTTTTAATATTTTAGCCTTGTTTACCCATATTTCAATTCTCTCCTTCTTTATTCGTATATTCGGGCTATGTTTTTGTACTTTATCCTTTCTAGGAAGTAGCTTTGAAAGTTACGCTGTACTTTCTAGAAAGCAACTGTGTAAGTAACGGTGTACTTTCTAAAAGCAGCAATTCAGATTTCCATTCGGCTTTGCTCAGGACACAAAATTACTGGATTATAATGTAAATTCATGCCCTTTGCCGCAAAGATGAATTCAATTTCTTGAAACCTGACTGTAAGAAATTTTTCATAAAAATCTGAAAATCGGATCCATTCACCCTAGCCCAACTTTTCGAAAATAGCTTCCCTGAAAATTTTGCCTTTATACAGGGTTGCCCTTAGTTAAAGAATACTGGGAAATGTCAGGGAATTATATCAAGTCAGGGGGAACTTGGAAATGTAAGGGAAAGTGACATGTCAGAGAATAATTGTCAAGCCCCTTTATTTGCTTTCCTGAATGGATTCGACATTTCAAACTACAAATCTTGCCTGAAAAACTTATGTCTAATTATGTCTCTCAATCATCTGACATATCTTCAACTGTCAGGGAAACCCATCTTATAAATTTTGTGGAAATCCTGATGTATGATGGTCTGTTTTCTCATGGCAAGTCAAAATTGAAGACCTTAAATTAATATCGGGCTGAGTGCCAAGAAAATGAAAATCGAGTTAGACCTCGAATATTGTTCTATGTATCAAGGACCCCTCAACCAGTGAAGCGGGCTGAGTGCCACGACCATGATGGTAGTGTGCAGTGTGCCCCGATAGGTAGCGGTACGTGGTATATGCCGGGCAATCTGTGGGAAATAAATGTTGAATAACTGAAACTTGACTTTTTGGCACTTAGCCCGTTATTGATTCAAGGTCTTCAATTATGTAGAGCCTCGATTGTCTGTCTGGCCTATTGCAAGAGCCACAGTATGGAAGTTGACAAGATTTGAGACTTGCATTGTTTAATAATGTCTCCTTGTAGGTTTTGTCTCTTCTCATATAATGATGCATCCTTTTTTAATCTCTAGGGAGTAGCAGCAATAGTAGTGTAGGAGCTTTATCAATATTCCCGGGCTCAGTGGCTCACGGAGGCGTTGATCATGCAAATCCAACTGGTGAGTCAAAAGTCCATTCTTTTTCCGTTTGACTTTTGGTGTTGGCTTCTCTTATTTTTCATCTGTTTTATTTTTAGTGCTTGATTCATTGTTCTGTTCTCTTCATGTTCTGTTGTCACATTCTTTTTTCAAATCAACGATTTTATGCGCTCGTCACATCACCGTTCAATATTTTATCGCAGCTCATTCATCGATAGTGTTCATGATTCTTTAAAGTGGATTACTGTTTTTCTGGACGGGGGTTGAGTTTAGTTATTTCTGTTAAGTCTAAGCATGAAGAACTGCGAATGTGTCGAAGTG
Source organism: Bemisia tabaci (assembly GCF_001854935.1). Taxonomy (NCBI): domain Eukaryota; kingdom Metazoa; phylum Arthropoda; class Insecta; order Hemiptera; family Aleyrodidae; genus Bemisia; species Bemisia tabaci. Next base: position 108,067 of record NW_017552810.1, read on the forward strand.
TGATGTTGTCTCCAAAATTAATTTCGTAGGTGTTTAATGTACTTGGAAAGTTAATATTCCAGATTTGTTTGACCAGTAAAGCTTGAGGAATCCAAATTAAAAACAATGCGAGCCTTCTATACCTGCTCTGTTGGCAGAGGTTAAAAATAATCGTGTTTTACTTAGATTTTGTACGGCCAGCAAGCTGTGGTAATCATCATGCGCTTCAATGTAAATCTGCATGATAGGGGTGTCTTCTCTTTGTCGTTAATTTCCTAAGGTAATAAATTTGTGAGTGCATTATTGTCTTTGTTTTCCGAATGCTTGTGTGGCACACTAAATTTTCTGATGCGATGACTGTGATGAATGTGATGACTGAAGTCAAGAGGAAACTCAGCTGACCTTTTATTGTCACCTCATTTGAATTACATCTTGTCGTAAGGAACTACTCTCTGCCTCATTTTCGAAAGAACGTTTGTGCCATTAGTGTGCGTATGCTAATAGGTGCTTTTATGGATAGGGGCCAGAAATAATATTTCTTCCCTGTGAAATGCAGTCCATTTGTCTGAGTGTGGATGAATTTTGGACATTGATTGTATTCAGAATTTAAGGCATTCTTCTATTTTTGAAAGGAAGTATTTTCAAATTGTCTACGAAGATTTAGTTGTGGAATCCTGACTTTTTATTTTCTCAGTTGAATTTCCAAGTATTTTTTGGAGAGATTGGCCTTTTTTACTGCTAATTTTTTCTCGGATCTGCTCGAACTCATAAATTACCTATCACTCGGTTTCTCAGGTCGTTGGTCTCGGTTAGGTTTCTATAATTTTGAAAAATGAATTTATTAGAGGTTAAAGTTGAATCAGCTCACCTCACCAGTTTTCTCTTGTAATAAACTATTGTAAACGTGATACTCAGGCTTTTTGACTGTGCAAAGCTTCATCAGAGAAGTCAAGAATCTACCCTATCCTCGGAGTTTTTATTGTCATTTTATTCAGAGTATGATACGGTTAAGATGGACTAGGTGCAATGTCGACCAGGAAATAATTATCATTCTCACTTGATTTTGATTGCGTCACCTGCCAAGGTTATCAAAGACTAAAATAATTTTGCTCTCTCAGTATGAAGTACACCCATGGAAAGGCAGAAAGGACAATTGGCAAATGGATCTGGGCGATTAGGGAACTATAAAATTCTATTTTGGTCAATTGGTTTGAAAGTGGGTTGGTTAATGATTTGGAAGTTTCAAGCCCCCTCTTAAGTCTATTTCTTATCAATCAACAAGGCTTTTTTTCCTATAGTGTCGATTCCTGATATGAATCCTCTGCTGCTCAGGCGGCTAAACTAGGTATACCAATAATATATGTTGTGGTCAAAACCTGTGATCCGGTCAAACTCTTATTGGACTGCCACATTTTAGTCAAATTACAAAACGAACTTCGACCGGTCAAGACAAGTAGTTCAATGCATTTTGGTTGAAACAGGAAGCATGAATGAAGTAAGTTGGTGAAAGCCAACATTGAAACGCCATCTAGGCAATCTCGAGAAATGCCTGGCAGGAGAATTGCTGTATAAGTTCTCCTTCTTCTCATTCCTTGTTTGGTTGTTGACAAAAATGAATTTGACAAAAAAAATCTAATCAGTTTTATTTCCAATGTTTCTGGAGACGCTCTACAAGTGAGTGATTTTGATTTCAACTGTATAACTGGTTTTGACAACAACATATGTAGCTGAAGGATAGTGTTTGAAGAATTTATTTAGTTTTTAATTGAGATTTATCTTTTTCTCAATGAATAAAAAACGGAATTTCCTCTTTTTGTATTCATTCTTGCGCAAAGAATACACCCATATTAAAAAAATTAAGCAAAAAACAAAAGTCACCTCTTTTTGCGTCAAAAATCGCCACCAACCCTCTTTCCATCATCTTTCTTAATTCTTTTGCTGATATTTTTGACTCGCTAGATTCTAAGCAGAAGCACAATAATTTTGAAATTTTAATGATGTAAAAAAAAAAAAAAAAAAAAATTCTATCATATTTGTATGATAAATTGGAGGAGAGGAAAGGAAGGACGGAAAACATTTAATTTTTTCCATTTTTTTCCTCCATTTTTTGCTTCTTTATGATTCAAGTGAATCGATCAATTGGAGAACAGTGATTTTTTTCCTTCCTTGAGGAACCTATCAGTGGATTGGTATCACAGCAAACAAGATTCACTTGTGTCCACAGTTTTAAGTGGGAGAAAGAAACGAAAGAGACCAAAAAAAAATAGAAGCAGAAACCATGTATTTAATGACTCACAAGCAACTCAAATGTACAGTTATTCACCCTTTTCTAAAAGTTGAATTGTATTGGTCTTGTTTGCTTTGTTGTGACCATTCGGGCCATTTATTTTTCCATATCGGAGTCTGAACCCTTGGTCCAAATAGTCCTCATTGCAACATCATCCAAAATTCTGTTTACCACCCTCGTGTCTTCTATAATTTATTTTTGTAGTTATTTATTTTTTTTTTTCTAATAAGTTTCATCCTGTCAGTCTATTAATGATTTTATTCCAAAATAGTTTTTCCTATTTTGCATTTTTCATGTACTTTTATTTACGAACAGTGGCGGTATTTTTGTTTTATTATTTTCCTATTGCTGAATGTGAACTTTTTTATTTTAAGTCTGAAAATCTAATGTAACCTGTGTTGTTGTTGGAAATCCTTCGATCCAATGCTATTTTCAAAGTCCTTTATTAAAAATGTGGATTGTATAGAAGGAAGAAAAATGTGTAACGAAATTCAAAAATATAGTTGAACGTTCAAAGATATAGAGGAAACGATCAACCTTAAAAATTTAAAGAGGTGTCAGAAATAACGAGAAGGAGAAGGAGTCCTGCTGCCTAGAGCTCGATTGAATTTTTGTGGTAAAAGCTCTTGTCTTCATTTTATCTCAAAGCAACAACATAGGTTTAAAATATTTTTGCAGAACTATTGCCTGTTCTTTTTCTTGCATTTTACAGACAGATTATTATTTTTGTGTCCTTTTATTTTCCAAAGAGTAAGCAGCTGTCAAATGTTGAAGCACAAACGTGTCTTCATGTTTGGGCATTCAGGTAATTCACGCCGAGGACAAAGTTGATGAATGAATTTTAATATAAATGTGAATGCTAAAAACTCATGATCTCCAGTGATCCCAAGCTTGTGAGGAATTAGAGGGCCGCACATTTTTAATGCCTGGACCAATATCCATTAATATTTTTACGTTCAGTTTGCTGAACATCACTTTTCAAAGCATCGACCGAGTTCAAAGAATGTGATTAATTCTAGCCATTGATGAATATTAAAATTTTATAACGTAGTTGAATGTACAAAAATAACGGAAAAGTCTAATTTTAAAAATGAATTGGGAATAAAAAACACTTTTTTTTAAAAATTTCAAATTACTCCTGCGGCACTCAATCATAAATATATGGTCCATTTTTCATCCATAGTTATCATCAACCATGAGTAGCTTTTAAAAGGAAAAGTGAAACTCAACATTTTGACTTCTGCTTCTACTCTTTGACTTGCTCCTAGGATCGGTTCTAAAAAGTGAAGGGTCTGGATCTCCTGACGTCCTTATATGTGTTTTTTGTGTCTAACATGGGCCCAAAACATATGTCATGTTTCTATGTATTATTATCATCACACTATTGAGTCTACAGTATTGTGGCTGACTTCCTTAGTGTGACCACATGGAAAGCTATTCAGTATACAGTATATAGTTTGATTAAAATCAGAATTTAAGTATCTCTATTGCTTACAAATCTCTTCACATCTCTCGATTGTCCATGAATGATCCCAATGCAAACTGTTTGAGAAACTATCGCTGAATTCGAATATCCTCTATGTATCGACTATAAGTTTGCATGTCTGCATCGGAATGATTTTCAAAACATTAATTTTTTTAGTCATTTACTTAACTTTTTATTCATTCATTTTTTCAAACATCAATAAAACAAAAGGAAAGTGTTTCAATAACGTTTTTAAGAACGGCTTATCTCAAAAGTTCAAGACCGATTGTCAAATTTTAAAAGAGAGCCTCAGTTCAGTATTAATATTCAAGCTCCTAGATTTGGATACTTCACTGGCAAGGCTAAAAATCTTTGTCCCTTTGGAGTTTTTGAAAGAATGACATTACGTTTTTTTCACCTGTGCTCCTCCTTTCGTCAAAATTTCTAACTGTTGTGAAATTTTCATCCTTCCTATCTTTTCCTCGTCACCATCGAGGGATCATGGTGTTGTAAATCTGTGAAAGGTAGTTTTGGTGCTGATGTAAAGCCCTTAGGTTCCTACTTTTCCCTCTTTCTCTTTCATGAAGTATTGAAAACAAAGCACCCCCCTTTGTCCTTCATTATTGGGTATTAGTTTTCCTTTAAATTAACTTTGAAATTTTGCTTGTCCTCTATTTTCTCTTAGCTTTCTTCTCGTTCAGAGGCAGAAGAAATTAGTATCTGTCCAAATTTATTGACAATTTCAGAAGAGAATCCACCAAAATAGAGGAAAAGAAAAAACATTAAGTGGAAAGAAATACTTTAATGAGTTTCGTTAAATCAGGCAAGGCATCAAGTAGTTACTACTAGTAAACTGACTTGATTTGTTATTTTTCTTTGCAAATCCAGTCCTAATCCAGATTTTTGTCGATTTCTGTGATTTGACAGTACTCAGTAATGAAAAGAAGATGAGGAAGTCAATAAAACCCTTTGATTAGAATGTGTAGCATAAATCCTCAATGTTTCTGGAAGCATATGGGCACTTGACACTCTTAAATTCGTTTTTCGCATTTCATTTTTTGCTGTCTCAGACTTTTTTTTTTTTTTGAGTAAAAGCCTTCAATTTGATACATTACTGAAGGATTAATTTTTTTATTCTCTCTCAAAAAAGGCTCTTTTCTTGCCGCTGATTACCTTTTAATCCCATTTCAACTTAGTAAACAATATTGTCCACAAAGGATTGTGATCTAACAACAATTTTAATTAATTTCTCCACCACCTTTCTGTTCTTCTCTCCTCTTCAACTGTACATCTTCCATTCTGGAATTCACATCTTATCTTTCTTTCTGTCACATTTCAAGGCCTCTGTCTTTTGGAAGAGGAGCTAAAGAAGGAAAAACGGTCATAAAGTAAATCAATCTTGCCTTTGGGAAAAAATAACAAAAATAAGAGAAATGTCAGTTATTGAGAAAGCGTTAAAGCTTGAGATGATAGCTCTTAAACCCTTCTGTTTTGTTCTTGTTTGGAATAGAAAAGGTTGTCAGGTTGTACGATAAATTTTGAAATTTTTGGTTTTAAATGGAGAAAAGTGCACAAGTGATTGTGCCTATTCAGCACAATCTGGCTTAAATGTCACTGAAACTGTATACTGAAAGATTTTCTTGTGGTTGCAGATTCTCGGCCCAAGTACCCCGATTGGAAATGCATGCAACCCCAAGTTTGTCGGCTGTGTTTCAAGGTTTTCTCAAACGCTGGGAATCTCCGTCAACATGTAACTAATGTCCATTTACCTGGCGAAAGAGTCCTCTGTAATATCTGCTCACGGTACTTTAAGAATAAGGAATATCTGCGTAAGCACCAAGTTCAAACTCATAATTTGCCTCTCAAGCGACCAAGAGGTCACTCGCTCCCCAACAACCCTGCCAATTGTCAAATGTCACCGGCTAACTTTCATTTTACTAAAATAAAATCTGAAAAATTTTGAAGGTTGTTGATCGTAACCCTGATGGAACCAAAAAATGTGGCTCAGCAGAAGCATGGTGAAATAGATCTCATCTTCCTGATTGCCTAGATGTAGGCATGTCCTTTCCAACTTTTTTGAGAGTAAATAATAGTGAAACTCTAATGTAGATGACAAAGCAAGTCCCATGTTTTAATGCTTTACACTACAACTAAAATTCTGTTGATGTGATACTTCATTCTCAATGTCCATGATTGAACTGAAATTAATTTCAAGGGAATTGGTCTAACCTCAGTTTCTGAAATTAATTCTCTTAACAAAGTTTGTCAACATTTTTTGTCGCCAATAATTCACCTTTCTGAACATAACAGAGGTGAAGTAAATGATTAATCGTACATTTCACGGATGTTATGAAGCTAGCATAAATTTATTCGCAGTGAGAGTAGTTATGAAAAATGTCATTGAAACAAAACAAAAAAGTGAAGGTTGTCATGTTTTAAAACCTTCGTAAATTTTCTTGATATTCTGCAAGGAAGATTAATGGAAATGTAGAACTTGCACTAAGAGTGATGCACCTTAAATCTGATTGACATAGAGAAGCAAAAAAACCAAAGAATTAATTCTCTTGAGAGTTAATATCTTGCAGAATGCTCTCAATGTTGTTTAATCGATTAGATTGTCAGATGCTGAGATTTATACTCCCATGCATTTGAAGTAAAGTGACATTCTTTAGAGAATTGTCAGATCTAGCTCAATGATTTGTCAAAGTAGGCCTCAAAAAGCTTATTGTAAAATATTCACCAAGAATGTAGCTGATGATTTTACAAACAACATTCATCAAGACTGATTCCTCATTTTTATCATAGCTCCTCAGTTTTAATGTTAAGCAATCCCTCCTCTTATTATTAGGTAAAACTTTGCAAAATTTTTCCGAAAAGGGGAAATTGTATAGCACACTTAAATACATCCATACTGTGTAATCATCGATTTTGTTTTTCGGATTGTATATCTCAGAATTTTTTTTTGAAAACAGCATAATTTGGTTTAAAAATTCCAATAATTAGTAAAACAATTGCTTACTAAAGTAGCTACAAGTAAATTTTTGACTTAGCAAACTATCCTGCAGCTTGATTGTTAAAATTTTGTGTTAGTTGACCAACGCAATGAAATAAAACAGGAATGGAGTAAGTGTGATTGGTCAGCTTAATCAATCGTCTCGCTTAATCAATTAGCTTCTCGTTGATTACATCCTTTACAGGGAAAGAGGACAACTCACGAACTGACCAATCACATGACTACACTCTCCTTAATGCTGTCTTATCTAGTGGACAAACCCAAAATTTCAATAATCAGGCTGCTGTTGTCAGTATTTTACTTTTTTTTTGTGTACCTTTTTTTAGATTGTTGAAATGTGAATGCCTTGAAGTTCGATTATTTTTTTCATTCACGGAGGTTAAAGCATCAGTTATATATCTACGCTCAGCGTCCTCAGTTTTAAAAGGATATACCCATAGATCATAGTACATCCCCTTTTCGGAAACCTTAGTACCTTTTATGTTCCTATTTCTTTTGTACATCCAAATAAACTGGATCAGTGGCTCAGAAATGTCCATTTTCCAGTCAAACTGAATGTGTAAATTCCTTTGATAGAGATGTTTTAGGCATCTGTAAATTTTTTATTTATATATTTATTTATTTTTTTCTTTTTGAGAGCATTAATAGGTGTCAGACTCATTTGGCCTGAATTGAATTTTGATTTTTCGAGTCGAAGGGTTGATCCGTTTTTTTTTTTTTTTTCGTAAAATTGCTCTCTCAACATAGATGGGTATTAGATGTTGATCCCTATCATTTTAGAATGTATTCACCAAAATTAAAAAGGGAGTATACCCAGCCAACGATTTTCAAAACGATTACTCATGTCCTCATTTCTCTGAGTTACCTCATGAAACATAATTCGTTAGCTCTTCTATTTATTCGAATGTTTTTCTTCAATCAGTTACTTTGCTTGATACCATCATGGATCCAACGGAATTCTCTAGGATCTCTCCGAATCCTACTATTTAGAAGGTTAAAAAAACATAGTAGTAATTTTGAAATCATTTCTTTCTGCACCAAAATTGAGACGTTTTATTTTTATGACGATTCAAGATCAAATGACTATACATGGAATACCAAGAACTTTGGTGCTGGCTCCTTTCATACAATATCCTGAGAAAGATGAGCTTTTAATCAAACTTTCTATGTGCCTATCTTGAGAAAATCGGATCCAAAAAGTGCATTTTTCAGCATCAAGGAGCTCCGCTATCTTCGTCTCGCGGCAGACAGGAAGATAAGACAGTGTGCCGACCCATTGTCAGTTCGGAACTGAAGGCTCCGCATCTCCGACTCAGCAAGAGTGCCACTTTTCTGTGCAATAACACCTGTTAACTTGCCGGAAAATGCACTTTTCAGACCCAGTGTTCTTGTCATAGACACATACAAAGTTCTACTTTAAAAGCTTATCTTACTCAGGAGATCATAAGGAATATCATAATCTAAAAACTTGAAACTAAACTGACGCCAAATACGTCGGTATTCTGTTGGTAGCATTAAAAAAATTCTTGTCTTTCTGAATAGCGAATGGAAAAAATTATATCCTTCATTCGGAAGAGGTCATGTATAAAAATTTGACTACTTATTTTTTTGTGCCGTTAATCCTATAATGACAGGGAAAAACTGTGAACAATGAGCCTATTTGTAACTGCTAGTAAGAGCATTGTGGTGCTAATATTTAAGATCTATTTTTGCATCATGTAAATTGGTTTTGCCTCATGTCAATGTGATAAAATGATCATATCATGATGACAAACACATAACGCGAATTACTATATTTGTGGCTTGTTCAGCTAAGCTCATTCGCCTCTCTGAGTAACTATTGTCTAAGGTAACTCATCTGGTAGATATTGTGATAGTGATCACTGAAGAATTTCTGATATCAGTTAGACAAGAAGTAATGCGTTTGTTTTAATTTTTGTCACAAGAAAATGGATTTTACTCTCAACGAGTGGTTTTTGTCCACTTCTGAAAGCCCATGTGGCTAAAGGAATGTTGTTGAGTGACACTTTGTATTTCGTAAACTTAACTGTTTTATTTTGTTCTGTCAATGTTAAACTTAAAATCTTATCATATCATTTCTCAAGCTGTTCTCCCATTTCATATCTTTGATTCTTAACTTTTTTGTGTTAAATTTATTTATTTATTCGTAAACACGAGCAAGAGCGCAACCTAAAAAATGTGATGTTGAAATTTTGTTGTCGTAAAACAATAGTAATTAACAGCCATCAATAGTAAAAATAATCAATGAACTCAGACAGTAAGAGAATAAATGAGAAGGACGGAGAGATAAAGATTAAATGACAAAATTTAAGTATTAGGAAAACAAGAAATAACAAAAAACAAATTTAAAAAACCAAAGGTCCAACTCAATACAAGCGACCGTTTTCATTTTTAACATGCCATCTCATTTTGTTACAAATACGTTGTCGGTCTCGTCATTCAATGAATTTTACCCTCTTGTGATTAGTCAAACATCGACCCTGCCAATCGATGAATAATTCTCATGATAAATGCAGTTTCTTATTTTCGTCGATCTCTTCTCGCTTGCTCTTTCAGAATTTTATCATCTCAATCAAGACAATTTTGGGATCCTTTAGAATATACTCTCTTTACAATGGAATGTATTATTGCAAAAAATATTACTTCGTATGGAAATCTCTCAAGGATCGTTTTTTTTTTTTTTTTTTTTTTTTTTTTTTTTTTTTTTTTGCTGTGTAAATTGGCCCAGTTCTGAGAGGTTCTCGTCGTCGATGGTTCTAATTTAGGTCCCTAATTTTTTTTTTTCTTCATGTTCTCATCTCCTTTCCTCAAAGCTTGACTCTCGTTATCTTCATTTTTCTTCCTTTTCTTTTTGCCGGGTTCTCAACAAACAAAATCCAATGTCATCATTTTCAAAACTGGACACAATAACTGGGTTGATCCAAGGAGAAGAATTTTTACCTAGGCAAAATTTTTACCAGGGAGTAAAGTACCTTGAATCCGCTTTCATTTGTACATATCTAGTTTCCTATTTTTGAAACTCAAACTTATCTTAAGTTTGTTATCTTAGTCATTTTCCTCTCAGGAAGTGAAAGAAAATTTGATTAGTGGCTGGCTAGTCCCTGATTTTTTTTTTTATTAATATTTATGGTTGAAACCACTGTGTTGAGTATGTACCTAACCGTCATACTTGCTCATCAGGATGCTGAAGTTGTCGCGCAAAAAATGTCTCTTCATAAAATCTTCGATGGGTTTTCAAGCTCATCGATTTAATTTCTTTTACCATGCTAACTTACCCTTTTTGTACACAATGTCAATTAGTCATTTTTACCCTCATATACGTAATACATACTTAAGTACCTCAGTAGTGTTAAGCATATCTCCTGTACTCGAACCTAATTGTCGTGAATTTCTTTTTCTTTTATTGTAAATGTTTAGTTGGAGGACTCTGACAGCCCGTGATTAATGCACGAACCTCTAATGTAGCTGGCTTTGTCCTCTGCCCCCTCCTAAATTAGGTATTATTTTTTCATATCGAGATAGACTTCAAATTCTTGTTTGTTATATTTCCCATGTTAACTTTTTTTCCTCTTCTTTTTTGTCATTAATATTTTGTGCCATATTATTAGCCATTCTTCCGTTAAAGTGAAGGTTTTGTTTTGCTCTAAGGCCCCTTTGATCAAACACACTGCGTCTAAGTCTGAAGTCAAAAGTCACTATTGTCGGCGATAAGAGGAGTTACATCTAATCTAATATTGGCGCTCCTCACTTACTCTGTTCTTTTTAAAAATGAAGTCGAAAGTATCTTCATTGCGGAGAATGTTAAAAGATTAGTATGACTTTTTTTGCAGAAACTAATGTGAGTCCATTTAAAGACTTGGACTCATCAAGGCTAGCATCTACTCAAAACTCCGTGAAAATAATTGGAATACTTTTTACATTGCAGCTCAGGAGACACAATGAAATGGCCTGTTTTAATAGTATTTTAACATTAGATTTTTGTATAAAGTGCAAGAAAAGTCTGATCAAGTTTTCTTGGATGATTGATACATCCTTCTCTCTATGGGAGAGATGTTTTTCTTTTCTTTTTCTTTTTTTAATTACAGAATTATATTGAGAGCATTTTACATTGCTCAAAACTCTCATGCAGTATCTAAAGTTTTCTATAAAAGACAAGTATTTCAGCAAAAGTTTGCTACAAAGGCATTCAGAGAGTCTACTGTCTTTGGTAAAAATTATACAAAAGTAGCTTTCAATTCTCATTATGTGTATGTGTATGTGTATGTCTGGAGTTGGAAGCCAAATGAACATAACTAATCCTTTAGGGAAAATCGAGTTATTTGCATTCATTCATTGTTCTGATACAGTAGTAGATTAACTACAAATAAGAGTTATAGTAGTGAGGGAGTACTATGTCTTTTTCCTCCGCTGAAGCTCATTGTCAGTTAATAAAGTTTCCAAAGAAGATATTTTACTTTGGCTAAAAATAACCATAATAAAACTAAAATGGAATGTAATTTAACCAGATTCTACTTTACGAATTCAGGTTCAACATTTTTATGAACAATGTTTTCTTTGATATTGAGTGGTTCTTGTAATGTTAGCGTCTTTTCTAGCTGCATGTATGGTAGCAAATTACGAACAAAATCACAAAATGTGCCAATTTTATCTATTTCATCTTTGGTCAAATCCCTGAAATGAATTTTGCTGACTGATTAAAATTCATTGCATCCTCTTCTGCGGCCAATTCTGCCATAAATGCTAATGTTTAGGAGTGTTTGTACCCCTAAGTTTCCTCCTATGGCGTGCCATTGTTTTGAATTATTATTTTCTGTACCTTTTATCGTCATCTTTGTCATCGAATCTCCTTTGTAAGTTCCTAGTTATTAGCTTTCATTTCTCCTCTCTCCTTGTCTCTTGGTATGTTTTTTCTCTTTTCCTCTCCCTCTCCCTACTGTATAGGAAAAGAGCAATTTTATTTAATTTTTTATTTCTTCAATTCAAGCACTTATGTTATTATGTTTTAAGAAATGTTTCATTTTTGTTGACTTGTAAATTTTTTCGTCTCAAAAAGTGTGGCAGGGTACGTGTTAGAAATCCTCTCGAAAAATATAAAAATTATCATGTTAATTTTGAAACTATCAAGTTGGTGAGAGGTACATATTGAGATCCAGGTTAATTTTTTGTTGCTTTAAGGAATCCCTTTTTTTTTAAATACAAAACAAATCGTTACATGGACATGGAATAGTCACTCTTAATCCCCCAAAATATTTATCATCCGATCAAAAATTTTATAAATTCAAGGAATGATGCCTCCGGCCTCTAACACTGAAAACTCTTAAAATAAGGAAGAAAAATATAAATTAAATTGAGGTCAAATGGCTGAACTAGCCAACAACTTGTAGTCATTTAGTGTCCCCCAAAAAATTACGTCACTGTTTATCAGATATTTCTGCCTGCCATTTAATTATGGAGGGTGCTGAAATTTCTTCCCCTGATTAGCCCTCCTCCACCCTTTCTTGAGTGACGTAAGGAAGTAATGACTTTTTTTGTACCAGTTTTCCTTGCTGAGAGGACTGATATTGTGTATTAGCGTTGGTCAGTGATAACGTTAAATTGCATAAGTAGCATGTTTTTCATTTCATTATGGATAAGTTAGGTAGATACATTTTGTCTATTTTTAAGTTTCAGTTGTTCTACGCAGTGATATCAAAACAGTTATACGTATTGTACCATTTTTTATTGTTCAGGTGATGTTAGTTAGCGATATTTAATTTTTTTAAATAAATCAAATGATAAAATTTTCGGTGTCTCCTCTACTTGGCACTCCTCATCTTATCATTACTTTTCCTCTTTTAACAGTTGGTGGCGATTTTTACTCCGTATTTTTGATTATGCATTTTCATTTCCTCAAACTGATATATCCTTTAGCTTTTTTTTATCTAATTTAGTCCTAATTGTGTCTCATTTGATACAAAGTGGTCGCATAAAACTTATTTAACAGCTTCTCTTTTTAGATGTCCAGGGAAAAGATACATGAAATTATCGAATTTCTAAATTTTAGCCATTTGTCTGGAGTTATACTTGTTGAATGTTTGGTTTGAAATTATGATTCTTCTGGCGATAATTGCTCTTTTTTTCTTGTTGGTTTAAAATTGTGTCCATCTTGCTGTTCTAAGGTCGGATAATATTAAACCTCAGCTGGTTGGAAAATTCAAAGGAGAAATAATAATAACTTTTCTCGAAGATAAATATTTTAAAAAGTGGAATTTGACAACATTCTACTGCTCATGCAACGTCGTTTAATCAGTTTCGGCTGTGCTAAGGGAATGCGTCGTCAGACCAATTTCTACTGTGCCTAGGGAAAACATCGTCCATATTGGTTTTTGCACTGTGACACATGCCTGTCATTTAATGAGTATTGAAGGAGGAAAATTCATGAACTAACTGAATTGTATCAATAATAATATCGGATGTTCAGGTGAAGACTTTACAGGAGTCTCCATGATTTTTCTTTTATCTTAGAAAATTTTTCAAAAGAAAAATCTCAGACAACTTGTCTTTAAATTTTTCGGTGAAAGGTAGATTTTGTAACATTTTTCATTCCTTCGTGTGCAGCATTCCTATTTTTTTTAATTGAAAGGCTGAAAAATCATCTGTCTGAAATTTTGATTACAAACTGTACATGTCTGCAATTCTTAAGTTATTTAGGAGTATATTTGACTTCAATGGTTTTGCCCCAAGCCAGTTTTAAGTCAAATTTATAATCAATTTTACTGACGTATACATTAATTTATGATCTTCCTCTCCCGTATACAGTTACTACTGCATTATCCAAAGTCTGGTGCGGTTAAACCCAATGTTCGGAGAACTAATTTTTGTTTAGCATTTTTATTTCTCTTTCTGTTTGTGAAGCAAGCAGAACCATTATTACAACCCTTTTCTACTCACATCCTATCAGGTACCTTCTACTCCTAATCAGGGAGAAAGGGGCCTGCTTTTCTAATTATAAATTTCAGTAAGAAATCGCGTAACAAATTTTTTATCGTATTTTCTTCAAATATTTATTTATTTCATTGTTTTATACCGGAGAAGAAAGCCCAAATTAGCTCATCAATGGTGACCTCTTGATTACTCAAACTTATCATCATATGAGCTGGATATCTGGAAACTCCGGTGCAGAGTGTGTTTCAACTATGCCCAGAATTTTTTGTTACAGACAATTTTTTTTTTTTTGCGCCCATCAGTTTTATCTATTTGTGATTAATTCTATAGCTATCGTTTCTATCGTTTTGAAGGCAACGAAATGAACGGATCTCCTTCACTAAAATGTTACGCTGATTTGATTGTTGTCGGTCATCCAACACCTACAATTGACTTTCTCTCCAGTTTCAATCACATAGATAAACATGTTTTTCTGTATATGATAAGGTAGTGCTCCAGCAATGTGTTCCGCAAAGTTTCTAATGGACCAATCATTGATTTATAGTTGCCCATAGCACGCAAAAAATGAAAATGAAAGGCATTTATCATGGGAAGAAAAAAATTGATCATCTTTAACTCGATGTTATTGTCCTTTGTGAAATGCACCTCTCCGTCTCAATTTGGATTTTGCAAACTTTATTCTTCTAAGTGCATACTTTATTTTCAGGAAAATTAATTCGTTTAAGAGGACACTTCAAAGATGAGTCTCATGTTTTTCAATTCTTTTTCCAAAAAATCACTACATTGCAGTGCTTTAGAAACCATTCATTGAGCGATTTTACTGCAAAATTTTTAGGAAATTCAAATTCAAAAACCCGATAGGTTCTTCAACGCTCATCGAGGGAGACTCCAACTTGTAAGCTTGGAGTGCGAAATTCAGCAACCAACCTGTAAACATCTTTTAGACGTGATCGCATTTTTATTGGAGATAAAAAGAGATCTGCATAACGTTAATGTTGAGTATAATTTGTTATCAAAGACTACAACAAGTATTTTGGAAACTTTAATTTTATAATCTGATCAGTGGAAACATGAGATAGACCATGATACTGTTGCCCGCACGACGAAAAGTGGTTGGTGAGGGGTGGAGTTGGTCATTCACTCGAGGTTTTGTTTACGAAGCTTTTTGCCCAACCCTGAGAAGTTGGACAAAGTTAGGGAACAATTTTGCTGCGGAAATGTTTTCCTTCAGCCAAAACATTGCATTTTTGCACTTTCAAGATAATTCGCGCTCAGAATCGTTCGTGATCAGAAGTTTTACCAGGAACTACGCCATAAAAACGCAGAAAAGCCAGGGAGTAGGTGGAAATTCTTATGTCCAAAACATCTAAAAAGGCAGGGAATTTTCACATCTAAAAAAGTTTGTTTAAATGTTCAGACGGCCTTCTCTTTGTGCAATGACGACGCATCGATGCAATGAGTGACATATTTTGTCATCGCAAGCGGAATAAAGTGAAGGCGCTCCGTCGTTTTCAATGATAAGGTCTGGATGCAACTATTCGTGTTCTTGGATGTCCGTGTTGCGTTCATAAAATTGAAGGCGCTCTGGTTGTAGGCGATAGGCTTCCCTACGAATGTATGGCTGCGGTTGTTAGTTCTCATGGGTTTTCTACGTTGCATTTACAGTCGTGTTTACCATGAAATGCTCGAATTTCAGGCGAGTCGTGCAGCACCATGGCAGCGTTGCAAAATGGTGCAAATTGCGGACATGTTATCGATAATGATTTGTGGGACTGAAATCCGCGATGCCGTCGTGGAAATGTTTTTGGTGAGAAATTTGCACCACTTGACAACCCTGCTGTAGTGGCGTGGATGATCGACTTTCGATAGTTCCCCATTTAAAGCTATTGTAAAGAATCGATTATTAAGGTGTTTGCTGCGAGCACCCTGTTTATCGATCTTTTTCCATCGGTTTAAATGGCAGATCAATCGATTTATCGAAAAGCACTCCACGCCGCTGCATTGCTGTGGTGCTGCAACACGGCTTATTTGAATTCCGAGGATTTAATTGTATACGCGATTGTAAAATGTAAATAAAACTTAGAAAACCCTTGAGATATAACAACAACACGCATACGCTCTACGTTAAGTATGCAATTTTTTAAGAAGAGGCGACAAAATATATTGTAATTTCTAATTTTGTCGTCTTTCGGTGACATAAGAAACAGCACCTTAAATTATTCGAGTAAGGAAGAGAGAGAAACCAAACACGCAATTTGGCCTGGAGTAGAGAGCATTGATAACGAGGACTTGAGATGAATAGAAGCCGTAGGCGCGGCGGTCGGCATGAAACGCATATTAGCCCCTACAAGACTTCGCGGATACTTCACGCATTGCATCAAACACAGTGTGGTCGGCGGTCGGCGGGAAACGCATAGCTCCTACAAGACTGCATGAATACTTCACGCATTGCGCCGAACACAGTGAGGTCAGCGCGGCGCGGCGGGGCGGGGCGGCGGGAGCTAAAATTATTAAACCACACCTATGTTTGTTCTTTCACAATTGTTTCGTTTATTTCTTATCAATGGAAGGCCTTGTCCACACAGAGGTAGGTTTACGGAACTTGACTTGCGCTAAGTTCCGTGAAATTTTGCAAGTGTTGATAGGGCTTTCACAAACAATGTTCTCAACACTAGTAAACGCGTCTTATGCCGCCCCCCCCCCCCCCCCNGGGCACGTCCATTTGATGGTTCTAAGCAATTTTTCCAAACAAATGACAAGGGGGCGCCAAGTATAGGCGAATCTGGCCCTGGCAAGGCTCTCGATTTAAGTGGCAAAAACGTTTGTCACGAGTTTTTCATTGTCACTAAATAGTTGCATCTAGACATAGCTATTGAAAAGCCATCGATTAAGGCTGAGCGCTTTCAATTTTTCCGCCTGTGATAACCAAATAAGTCATTCATGCATTTGTTAGTCGTCGTTGCACAGAAACAGGGTGCTTTGTGTAATTAATGAATTTAAAAAAAAAAAAAACGAGTAACTTTTAAGGGATGAGTCGCAGGTGCATTGGCTCACTTAAACGGCCCAGACTCGTCAAAGCCTATCAACCGCTGAACCGTAGACCAAGCCGTTCCCAACTCGCCCTCTCACCTACCACTCTTTTCGTGGCATGGACCATGATATGCTATTCTTCAGCTTAATGTCTATACTACCGTGCTAAGGATAAACGCCGTATGAACTCACGAGAGTTGCTAAATTTCTCCGGATAAAACATGTGTTTCTGACGAAATTCATTCATATTTTTCCTTGAAATTTTCGGATATTTTGTATTGAGCTGCGAACAAAAAATCATGAAAACTTTGAAGGAAAATATTTACAACCTCCTCAATGAATTTATATGTAATTAGAGGAAATTTGGCAACGCCTTAAGGTTCATACGGCGTTTTTCCTTAGCACGGCAGTATAGATCTTTAATTTTTCAATTCATCAATTTCTCCCCTTGCTTTTTTTTTTTATCCAAATCTTTTTACCTCTATATACCTCTTGAGATCACAAGTTGCAATGCGGGTAAAAAAGTCAGAACCTCGGCTTCGTCACCCCCTACATGCAGAATTCCCCGTAATCACCGGAGCTGCAAATGAAAAACTTGAGACTCAGTTTTAATGTCGTCTATAAAGAAATGTTTTAATGGAAGTAAAATTATGTATTATAATTGGATGCCAAGGTCTGAGCAATGATTATAATATGTAATTGACAGTACGCTGATGCATGTCGTTCCTCGTTGTGTTACGCAGGGTCACATTTGGCGCAGTGTGGGAGCTGCCCCCATTGCGGCGTTAGCTACTCTAATCAGTCGGCGCTCAAATATCACGTTCGGTTCATGCATTCAGACATGACCAATAGGATGTGTTGTTATCTTTGCCCCAGGTCTTTCATTCAGAGGGAAGCTTATAAGGCACACATGTGGGAAAAACACAAAGTTCGCTGTTGATCTTTGAACCATGCTTTAATTATTAGTTTTAGTATACTTTCACCGACTGACCTGATGTATGCAGTTTTTGAGGGAGGAAATAAGTACCGTAGGAGCTTAAACTTTCCCGCATACTTGCAAGAAATTATCTTAGTAGTAACTTTAGAATGGGTTCTTTTTTATTATTTTTTTCAATTTTACTTCCTAGAGTACCTTTATAGGGAGAGTATGGACACTGAGCTCCAGGAGGGGCTTAAGCGCGAAAAATGGCGGCTCTTTTTTTAGTTTTTGAGGGTGGGAGGGGAGTCATTGCCATCTTTTGATTGTTCTCACCAACCGTGCTTGCTGTCAACCTTACGAAGATTACGAACCTTCAGATGATTTCTCTCGAAAATATAGCACACGATCAACCGTGAAACTATGTAAATACGTCGTAATCATGCATTTGAGTAAAGTTCTCGTCGCGATATGCAAGTAAAACAACATTTTGAGTCATTTTGCATTTAAATTTACTCACAGCGTCCGCCATTTTTGGGCCCCATCCAGCCTAAGACGGTCGAGCCAACTGGAGGTGGCAACCGTAGTGACCCTACTCTCTCTATGAAGGTACTTTATTGCTACCTAGTGCCATTTATAGGGAGAATCAAAAGATCGTATACATATCCTATTGTAATTTCGTCAGAATTCTCCGAATGAATTTCCCTCCAAAATTATTTACATGCTCACTTACACGGCCGTGCTGAGGAAGAACTTCGCATGAGCCTTCAGAATTTGTGAAATTTCCTTCGATAAAAACCAATTTTGCTGGGCAAATTGTTAATGTTTATTTCCAAAATTTTCAGACAATTTTGCACGCAATTTAAGTAATCTAAAATACCTGAAAATTTCAAGGGAAAATATGTTTTAATTGCGTCCAAAATACATGTTTTATCAAGGGAAATTTGGCAAGTCTCGAATGTTCATACGGCGTTCTTCCTTAGCACGGCAGTACAGCTAACTGACGAGGCCCTCGAAGTGTATATGTCCCGGACACACGCACACACACGCCCTAATACATGTGCCAAGCTGCAAATTGAACCGCGCTTAGCAGAAAGGAGCCAAGGCGTATCGCCTATCGGCAAAAACCGGGCAATTTAATTTTTTACAAGAGAACGCTTGTGCGGATTCCTTTGGAAATGTTGAGGAACTACCCTCGTGCTATGCAGACAATTCACTGAATTTTGCACAAAAATCCGCACAACTGAATTCATGTAAAATATTAAATTCTCAGTAAATCTGGCAGTAGCTGATGTGGCTTGGTTCCTTTCTGCTTAACGCGGTCCAATTATTACTCAGAGCAAAGTAAATACAAAGTAGATTCTCTCTCAGAACTCGGAATCACGTGTGTCTTGTTTAGTAGTTGAGTTCCAGACTTCCCTTCATGTGATTAGTCTTCCTTGTGAAACGAGGAGAAAATATGATGCGTAGCGCTTTCAGGCATACTTACCTCGTCTAGTAGTCCATTCCGCAAAATTATTGATCAAGATATCATTGAGCTTGCATTAGAGCGCCAATAAAACGACCCTTATGCTACCAAAACCCGTATTTTGCTACGTTTATTTGCTTGCTGGTATGAGGGTTAGCGACAAGACTTTTAGGAACCATAAACATTTTTAGGCTCTAGTGTTTGCAATCTGATCCGCAGAGCCTGCCCACATGTTATTCTAATAAGTATTTAAAAAATATCTCTGACTGCTTCTTGTTCTTACAAGGCTCTCTGACCCTAAAAGTTGGCAATAAACGAAATTATTCTCACCTCGTTTTTGCACCCATGAACGGCGACAGTGTGTTGAAAATGGACTACATTCTGCAATTAGGGACTACTATTTCTAACTCGATTTAGAAAGAACGTATGTACCATTATTTCCCCCATGCACTTACGTGTTTTTAAGGATCAGTGTTCCCAGGTGCTCCTATCTTAAAATGTCCGTACGCTCTCCGGATGAACTCGGGGAGGCTCGTGTATATCCGTGCCGCTCCGTGCTCCGTCCGTGTTCCGTGAATTCCGTTTCCGTTTCCGGTTCCGGCTCCGGCTGTTTTGTTGATGATGTTGATGTTCTCTTGATCTCTTGTGACATTCAAGTACCTATGTCCTCTAGAAAGCATTGACAGGAAAAAATAATCGGAACAATTATAGGTGCCTACATCAAAAAGCAATAATTCAAAAGAAAGGAGCTGACTTTTCATGAAATTCATAATTCCTAACCCATTGAACTGATTGAATAACACATAAATCAGGGCTGCCGATACTCGGACTCACATTTCGCGAATTTTTTACTCACACGCTACTCACCAATCTAAAATTTACTCACTTGCTTCTCACTGATCGCGATTTTACTCACTTTTACTCACCGTTCTCAATTCTACTCACTTTTTACTCACCATTTCCCGATTTTACTCACATTGACATTGTTTTCACTCACCGATTACTCATCGTTTTAAATTTTACTCACCGATTACTCACACAAATTGCGCCAAAAATGGAGAATTACTGAGAATTACCCATGGATTTTGCATTACTCACGATTACTCACGGATCGTCGGATTACTCACCAATTACTCATTACTCACGTTTTACTCACCGGTGCTCAAATTACTCACGATGTGAGTAATTACTCACGAATCGGCAGCCCTGACATAAATTAATGCAGAAAGGTCCTGAATGATACCTGGGTTTTATTCGTGGCTTCCTTGTATCAATAACATTGGCGAAATTGAGAAAAAAAGTAAGAAAAAATGTCTGAGTGATCAAACACAAAAGCACAACAATACAGAAAACAAGGACGGACCTTAAATGAAAAGGCTGAATTTTGATAAGAATACAATATAATTAATGCGAAAAGTATCTAATTTGTTCCCGAACGATACCCGGCTTTCATACTAAACATAATTGTATCAATAACTTACGCAAAAGTAATAAATATTGCAAAGAAAAGCGGATTAACAGATGCACGGACTGGGCCGGGCGGGCGCACGGACATAAATGAAATGACTGAATTTTGATAAGAATACAATATAATTAATGCGAAAAGTATGTAATTTGTTCCCAAACGATACCCGGCTTTCATACTAAACATCATTGTATCAATAACTTACGCAAAAGTAATAAATATTGCAAAGAAAAGCGGATAAACAGACGCACGGACAGGGCCGGGCGAGCGTACGGACAAAATAAGATAGGGAAAAATTTTCCCATAAGGTTTTTGTCCGTACGCTGTCCGCGCGGGTATAGGGAATGTCCGCGCGGCGCGGAAATATCCGCACGCCTGGGAACACTGTTAAGGATGAGCCAGAATGGACTACTAGACAAGGTACGAATTTCAGTATTCTGATACATGTTTCTTAACCAAAATTTCACGTGGAACACGATACGCACAACGATAATTACCGAAATCAATCCCTTATGAAGTTATTTAATGATCCTTGATGCGTGAATTCAAACCACCCGCTCATGAAAACTCAATGCTCTGCGTGATTCACATCGCGCGCTAAACGTTTATCATGACAGTCTCTGCGATATAAAAATCGGACAAGCCCAATCTTGACGCTTGGCTCAGCTATAGCAAATTGCTTGTAGTTTGGACAACACATGGTGGGAAATCAACATTGCTCGATTGAGAGGCTTGCTGAAACCGTTGTAGTGCGTGATTTGACTCACGTAGAGCTTTGGGTTTCTTGTGAGCGGGCAGTTAAAAATCCGCGTAACCAATATGAAATAAAAAGGTTAATATCTTCGTTAAGAGTTGGTTTCAGTAACTTTCGTTGCGCGAATCGTGTTCTACGTGAAATTCTGGTGAAGAAACATGTATCAGAATGCTTGAATTCGTGCCTTGTCCAGTGGTCCATTC
Source organism: Bemisia tabaci (assembly GCF_001854935.1). Lineage (NCBI taxonomy): Eukaryota > Metazoa > Arthropoda > Insecta > Hemiptera > Aleyrodidae > Bemisia > Bemisia tabaci. The sequence goes on from NW_017552810.1 coordinate 129,592, forward strand.
GTAGTTCCTAATCGCAAAATCTAATCCAAATGTAATGTACTATGTTATTTCTTCAGAGAATGAGGGATTGATTTTTTTTTATAAAATTCCCCTCTTTATGTTATAACTCATTCAATGCGGTGTAGGCCGCAGTTCACAATCAGAGTAAACACTTTTCCTAAGTTTCACATTCTTTTTTTGAGAAGTGCTCAGTCGGCTGAAGCGCAGCAGCTTTTTCATTCATTTCTCGACCGGATTCTTCGAATTATTTTTTTTCCGTTCTCAAATCTGAACAGCGTTGCCTGCTGAGTCAAGAACATAATCGAAGAGCTTGAAGAACAAGTGTGGCTCTTATGCATATTCTGTGGAAAATTCGCTCCCAAATCTCAATTTTTAAGCATCAAAAAGTCAATTTGAAGTTTCTTTCCGCCATGAGAAGCCGTGTAATTTTGAAATTTCAAACACGTATTTCTCGAAATAGCAAAAACTGCACTTTGGCGCCTTTTCCTCCAAGCCTCTTAATTTTCAAAGCTTCTCTTGGTACAAAATTTTTTTCACATTGCCTTCTCCAGTTCTGTTGACGGATTTGAAAAACTTCACACGAGCTTAAAACAAGCTGTTCGAGCTTAGAGTTGAATCATTTTAGTTTTAAGAGAAATGTAAGTAACGGTGTGAAGAATGAAGTCTAAGTTAAAGCATTCAAAGTGTTTATTCTGATTAGCGTACTCCTCACCATGCCCAGAGAACTGAATGTTTGGTTCATAAAAATAATGAAG